>KZ506035.1:73669-86999 GCA_002844005.1 Limosa lapponica baueri
TGCACTGCATTTTTAAGCTAGTTATCCTGTCCATACAGCAAGGGAAAAACAGGTGTTGTGGGTCCATCTCAGACTTGTTTGGCTTTTGCATTCTTAACATTAATAAATGCTACACAGCAAACAATCAAACACAAAGTACACTAAACATTCAGAATGCCAATGGCGGGCAGTTATAATGTGAATTTTGGTTGGCAGAGAACCATTCAAAATGAAGATTTAAAGACAGCTCAAGCTGCAATAACAGATACTGGCTCATTAAATGAAAGCATCTTTAAACAATGGTCATTCAAAGCAACAAGACAGACCAGTTCTGTGCAGAGTATAATATAAAGTTAAGTGCACTTTAAAAGTTCTGGAATATTTAGAAAGGTTATTCCCTTTAAACTGATGCCAGCAAAAAAGCTTGCATTAATTTAGCAGAACTCTGCCTCAGTTGAATATTTTAGATGACTGTCAAGGTATAATAAGTGACAAACAATTCAGTGCCTAACAGTAATTATTTTGTTGTTGTTGAGAGAATTTGGAAATGGCACTGACATCTTCCTATACATCCACTATTTGGCAAGTATAAGTTACTCATTTTATTTGTACAGCCAGGGTATAGGAATGATTCCTGAAACTACACCAAAGCAGGAGTAAACTACTCAAATTCCGTCAAAGCTAAGTAAGTTACTGCTGCCACTTCAAAAGATCACTTAATCACCAACCTGAAGTTCAATTCTATGAAAAACGAAGTTGTTACTGGGCATGGTACAATCCTTGTTAAATACTATAGGAGTCACCATAGTGACTAATGCTACCAACTTAACCCACAATTATGACAACGACTAAGGAACACAGAGGAGAGAAGCAAGTACAAATTCTATGCTGTTCTGGGAGCTGCCCAATGCACATCAGTTTAGAATGTGTTCTTGTTTCAGGCTACAATTTGTAAAAAGCAGAAACAAACCCTAAACACTTTAGGGTTTTTGCAAGTTAAAATCCTTAGCCTAGCAATTCATCCAATATTTGACATCTTCAAAACAGCTATGAAACCCACGTTGTCTTCTTAGAGCAGGAAAACTAAAAACGTAGTTCTGCTTCAGCTGAGAAACATTCTCTCTTTGTTTCTCAACTCCAATTAGCTGTGGCTAGTAATTACTCCTAAGGTTTGGGTCGTTTTTGGACTTCAGAACTTGCACTTGCTTTGTTTAGAGTGAAATCAAAACAGGAATCGCATTTAGATTCACAAAGTTTGATATCCAGCATAGCTTTTTCTTCTGCCAATTATGTAAGCAACCACTATAATGGCAATCAAGACAGCAAGTGAAGCACCAACTACAATTGGGATTAGAATGCTGTCATCATCCAGCGAACACTCCTGGGCTGTAGATGAGAAAAAGGTTGCAACAAGGAATAAATAAAGACAGAATACTTGCCAAGCGTGGTATAAAAATCTGTTTTCCTTAATACAAAAGTGTTCAAAAATCAAGTATTACTACATCTTTAAACTAAGAGAGAAAGAACTGCAGAGGTCTCATGGGTACATCTGGCATATATTAAGCATTGTAATCACTTGGAACATTTGATAAACTATAGTAAGCTCATGGAAGTGCCCCTGGTGTATGAGTTTTCATCTGCACAAGGTCTGTACTAGACAAGGGAGCAGCCATTCTTATCCTTTTAAAACAGAACCAGGCTTATCTATTTCAAGCTTAAGGCAAGTCTGGGGCTTTTACTCATTAAGAATAAATGATTTGGTATCAAAAACCTATCCCGAATGCAGACATGTTAGAGAGATTAAATAATGACAATTAGAAGGAGGCAGCTAGCCTCAACTTGAACTACAGAGTTAAATGGGACCCTAACTCTTCAGAATGTATTATCATAAATACTGTTTACCCTGCATACATTTGAGGAGTTAACTTATGTCTTCAAACCGGGACAGCTTACCTCTGCCTAAAAAAAGTAGTTAAAAAAATCAGCACCCAATGTATTTGTCTACAGACTAGTCTAGTCTAGTAAGACTGCGCTGCAAGTATTATCATTAAGTACAAAGACCAGGTTACACTAAAGATTAGGAGGTCATTTAACCAATCCCAGTTTTCCCCAGACAAGACCAGGATAATGCAGCAAACAAACATTTTAGAATCTTTCTTTAGTTCTGGATATTCCTAGACTGCTTCTGAAAGAAGCAGCTCTGACAGTTCTTTTTTTCCCCCCTATTTTTTCCTATTCCTTAAACTGACAGGTAAAGAGAAATGAAACACCTAACAGTATTACCAACAACTACTTCTGCTAAGTTTTGTCCCATTTTCTTATATATTTGAGCTATAAGAAGCTGTATGTCAAGATGACGTCAGATAACTTCTAACCTATTCTGCAAGGCAATGCTTAAGTCCCTCTTCAACCAACATACTTAGCAGATATTTAAGTGAGAACAAATCTTTCCATGAATTTGAATGTCAGTCTTAGAACTCATCTTCAAAAAAACCCACAACCAAACCCCCCAATAAAAAGAAACCAGAACAAGAGGTTCACACAGGAAAAAGTGCTTGTGCCCAATGCTGGTGCTTTTTAGCAAGTAACGATTTTGCAAGCATTTCAAGAATTAACAAAAAAAGAACTCTTACCTGTAGAGAACTTATTTTCCTTCACGAGGAATGGCTGAATCCATAGATTAAAAGTATGTATTTGAAGATCTTCATTAACCTGAAGAGTTTGCTCTTTTCGGCACATATAAGAACTACCAAGGAAAGCATCCCACTTGCTGAAATTGTTGTTATCTGCACTTGAAATGACTAAATAAAGGGGGGGGAAAAAAAAGGAAATTTGCACGCCCACTTTAAATGCAAGAGAGTTGCTAATACAATCAGAAGAATAAGGAGTTGAATCTAGAGTGGCCAACTTTTCAACACTGACTACTCTGAAAAATACGGTAATCTGAAGTGTGATTGATCTGCTTAAGCAAAAGTCAGGCACTGAAGTTATTACAGTACTTGGCAGTAACCTCTCCTCCATATAGATGTGACATTAGGCTTTCCTTGTTCCTCCACTCATCCCAACGTTGCAGAGCCACGAGCAATTTGGCTTTAGTGCCCTTTTAACTGCAGTAGCCATCACAAGCAACTTTTAAAGGACAAACCAAACCAAACATTTTGATTTGGAAAAAAGTATGCTTTAGTTTTTGAAGGAACGGTCTCTTTTCCCAGTGAGAGCTAAGTAGAAGTGGTTAGAAGACAGCAGCATCTTCAATCAAAGAAGGCAACAGCTGGTTTAAGAAAAACACAAAGCTTCAGGGTTGGTACAACTGTATTACACACCTCAAAAAGTTATGTTACTGAAAACAGTTACAAAGAAGCCCTCTTATATACACTTATCACAAAGTAAGAGACTCCATTAGCAGAAATTTCAGGAAAAGAGAATGATCCCACATTGTTGTTCAAAGTAACTCATAGCAGTTTCTGCTTATTACTTTTGTTCCTACCAACTTAAAGACTTAAAGTAGGAAGTAACAGTAGGCATGAACAGCATTGGCAAAAAAGTCAGAAGTATTTGATAAATACAGACATTGAATAAAAGCTTACACTTGCTTTAAGGCAGACACTATTTCTTACCAGAACCATTGAGACGGTTGAGCAGGGTAACATTCACCTCCTTCAGATAAAATTTTTGTGCACTTGCACTTTCATTTTTCTGTTTAAGAAGCAAGAACCAACTGTCAGTATGCAATTCTGCATTTTTAACTTTAATAACACATGCTTTACAAAAGGCTAACACATTTACCAGTCTTACATTTTCTATGACTTTAACCCAATTCTCCACTCGTCTTGAGGCAGTCAGCTAGAGCCAGTTCCACTTCCTATATGGGAACAGCCGACCACCCGCAAGTGACTGAAGGCTTTCACTATGAGCCATCATCATGCAATGCTGTTAAAGTGGAAGCTTGGTTTAAATTAAAAGAAGTTACTTACAACAACAAACGTGAACCCAATCAGTGTGGCATTTCCATCATTCAATTTCAGAGTAGCTGTTGTGTTACCACATGTACCATCTGCACTAGTTGTCTTTGGATTGATGTTGATCAGAAGAGGCTGAAATACAGACGTACCGCATCAAAGACACGCAGCTGCCATTAGGCATGCATTGTTTCAGTCAGCAGCAGTCTTAGGTTAGAAGAACTTCTCAGGAATATGACACCAGTAAGATTGAGCCTGGCTACTGTTGAACCAAGGCTACTTGAGTTTACGTGCTGGTAATACTGAAGCAAACAAACTGCCCAGTGAAGTCTTTATTTTGTTGACCTAATACAACAGGTTAGCTTTGGCTCCCTCTGTGGAGAAAAAACACTACCTGCAGGGACCAACAGCCTTAAAAGCTTACAAAGTTCCAGGCTTTCAATGTCAGAGGTACCCCCAGTGACAAGTCACATCAAATCCACATAAGGTTTTGAAGGTAGATATCATACCACAAAACTATTCTGACATCAAAGAGGTGCTATGTACAACTCTTAAAAGCAGTTCTGGACAGCCAGCGGTATACAAAGCAAATACCCTGCACACACATTTCACTCCAAATAACTACAGCAACATTTCTACTCTTCTAAAATAGAAGATAAGCACCTTGTCTTGGGAAATGTTCAGCTGCAGCCCCACTGTAGCCAGAAGACAAGTTTTATTTCCGCTTTTAAGAGAATAATTTCCTGTGTCTGGATTCTCCACAGGTTTGGGAGCAGTGGTCGGAGCAGGTGATAAAGTGGTGGTAGATGCAGTAGTTACATTGGCAGTAGTAGGTGGAACAGTAGGTGCAGAAGTAGGTGTATCAGCACGACATCTAGACTCTGAAAAGCAATTTTAACCACCATTTCAGTGCTGAAATTTTTAATAAAGTCTATATTGAACCGATCTCTGAATCATAAGACATCGACTTCTGTGTTGAAATCTAGACCTACTAGAAATATGCTCATGACCAAGTCAGAAGTCTCAAACTCAGCACTATGGCACAATATTCCAAACAGTTTACAGCTACCATTTATTCTCAGAAATTCTGTAATGCCTGCAGTTTTAAATCCATGAAGCATATTTAGTACTACTTATCTCCAACACATGAAAGTGAAACATACAGCCTAAGATAGCTAAGTGACTATAAAAGTGCGATATGTATTTGCTGTAGATAAAGTCATCGACCCTATGAAGCTATATGTAGCAGGATGATGTGCTCATCTCTTGAGTAGTTGAGGTGTGAGATGAGACAACAGGCTCTGGACTATTTAAATGAAAAAGTAGAGGTTAGCACTAAAAATGGAAGGCAGTCAGTTAAAAGCCTCGAAACTCAGATGATCTAGTCAGCAACAATAGTTTTGAAGTGCTTACTTTTAATACCCCTATTACTGGAGTACACACTTTATTAAAATACCACCTTGGCACAGGAACAATCTACGTTACTATCCACTACTAAATCCGTTCTACTAATCTATTTTTCCAGGAACAAGGAAAGACATACTAAAGGATATTTACACGAATGTTATTCAACACAGCACATCTTAGAACTGGTGGATTTTTCATTGTGGGACTTTGCTCCCTGCTCTAAAGCGCAATACAAAAAAGCTCATTCACGAATTGAAATGCTCACCTTTTTTACTGATTGTGCCATTCTGAACAAAAGCCTGCACAGTAACATTCCAGAAAATCTGTGTTACATTTTCTGCTTCAAGAAAGTCAGTATTATGACACACGAAGACGTTATTCAGTTGCACTGGATGCATAGTAACCTTTACAACAATAGTAACTGGTCCTACAAATAAGCACAAATATTTTAATACGTTACAATCTACAAGACCATTTATAGATAGAGTTATGCTTTATATAATACCAGAAGACAGAGTACGAAATAATTAAAGTTTAACAATCCCAATCTCCCTTGAATGTTTTACCTGTGTGTCCTGACCTGAAGTGCTAAGTAGTGCAGAGAAGTAACCAAGCTTCCAGAATTAGACAAGCCATTAGAAAGGTGAACTTTTTTACTTAAGTTTTTCTTTAAGGAAAAAAAATAATCATATTATTAATAGGTATTAGTACATGGGAAGCCTAACGCTGTAGTGCTTTGCTAGGTGGAAAGCCAAGTAGGGCATACTAAAATGAATTTTCCACATGCCTGTTGTCTATTAGCAGCACCTCAATGATCGAGGCTCTTCAGTTAACGTTCCCCTCCCATTCCACTTAAAGGGAATCATACATTCAGGAACTCTAACCAGTCTGTATTCTTATACAGTAGGTAAGTATAATGAACAACAGTTAGGCAGCACAGAAGTCATTAGATACATTATTAGCCCATCTAACTTTGATAAAGCCAACCAAGGTCAGGTACACGAGATCTGACACCTGTGTCCAAGTTTTTTTTTGTAAGTAGGATTCTGCACTGAACATTACCTTTTCTTTTAGCATCAGGAAACACAGCAGTATCATTGGTGTTGTAAGTAAACGTTACAAAGTCCGCCTGGTAAGTTTCATTGGTTTTTGTAAAGTTAATGCTCCAAGAGTGACCTTCTCCAAACTGTACTGCCAAAAGTGCAGCTTGTGTGTCATTGCCACAGACGCTTCCATTGTGTGTCACGCTGGATGACAAATTCAAGGTAGCATTTTTCTAGAAAGAAGGGCAATTTAAAAATGTTTTCACAGATAGCAGTTCTTCCCCATGACAACGTTATAAACCTGCTGGAGTCAGATGGAACCTTGCACAAAATTAGCAAGATTATTTTAGGTTATTCTACAAAATTATGAAAAAGGCTCCCTGACATCTGACTTAGAAAGGAGCCATATCAGATTCAAGTACAGAAGTACAAATCTAACTTGGCTGTAAATCTTGACTGTACTGAGCTGCAATTTACACTTACTATTTGGGCTAAGAATATTACTACCCTGACACCAAAAACCACCAAGTTTTAACAGTACGCCATTTAAGTAAGTGCAATAGGGCACTTTCAGTTATTTGTATTATTAATCGAGAATATATGCTTTGTTTTAAAATGAATATTTAGGAATACTCTCATAGTGAAAAAAAGAAGTGGTAAAAAATGCAAACACCCTAGGTAAAAGAGTATACCTAAGCTTCTACCCAGGGCAAAATAGAGTTATCAACAAAAGTTAACTCCAAATACTTACATAATCACTACTGTTTGTTTCATATTTTATCAGGAATCTCATCATCCATTCTGCATACAGGCACGTAGCATTAGAGGCATCCTTTACATCTACTTCCACTGCATAGGACTGGAAAAAACCTGTAAGATATCATTATTAGCTATTAAGACATTGCTTTTACTTCACTTTCTAGAACCACTTAAGAGGACAGCTCATCAGAAAGCAGTAAGTTATTTCAGGACTGTATTCAATTTACCAGACAGTGCAAGAGTAGCTAGATTTCCAAAAAGTATTAAAACTAGGAAGCATACCACGAAGTTATCAAGGCTAGATAAAAAATTGACAGAATGTTTTACAGTCTGTTTACCTGGCAAAGACTAATAATCTGAAGGAGCGTTAGCTTTCTGGTGACAGACTGAGTAAACTCAAGTGCATAAACATAGCACTTAAGCAATGTTCTGCTTGTACACTGGGGTCTTCCTATTATCTTAATCATAGAATCACAGAACATATCAAGTTGGACCCATAAGGATTGAGTCCAACACCGTGCTCCTTGCAGGACTGCCTAAGAGTAAACCATGTGACTAAGAGTATTGCCCAGATGCTCCTTGAACTCCAACAGGCTTGGTGTCATGACCACTTCCCTGGGGAGCCTGTTCCAGTGACCGAGCACCCTCTCAGTGAAGAAGAGCCTTTTCCTAATGTCCAACCTGATGGGGCATCATTTCATTTCCTTGTGTCCCATCACTGGTCACCAGAAAGAGATCAGCAGCTCCCCCTCTGCTGCCCCCCTTGAGGAAGGTGCAGACTGCCATGAGGGCACACCTCAGCCTTCTCTCCTCCAAGCCGAACAAGCCAAGTGACCTCAGCTACTCCTCAGACGCCTTGCCCTCGAGACCCCTCACCATCTTGGTCGTCCTCTGGACACACTCTAACAGTTTGATCTCCTCCTTGTATTGAGGAGCCCCAGACTGCACACAGCATCCTATCTGTGTCACCAGCGGTAGGGCTCAGATTGACCTCTAAGAGGTGAGATCTGGGTGTCTTCATCGTGCTTCCACCATTTCTGCCTCAAAACACATGGGCATTCCATTCCCTTTCCGTTTATTCGGGAACTTTTTTATAGCTGCTGGGTTTCTAACGCGGTGAATCTCTGTAGCCAGCTCCAATCCACACGCCTGTGCCCGCTGACCCCCACGGCTCCCAGCTGGGGCTGACCCAGGTCGCCAACGGCCTTGCAGCGCCGCCCAGCTGGGCCAGCAGCGAGCCGGCCGCCCTGGCCCACAGCCCTCAGCTCCAACACGGGCGTCAGCCGCTGGGCCGGACCCGCCGCTCCCCGCCGCCGCCACCAGCAACAGGGGCTCGGCCAGGCCTGGGCCTCTGCTCCCGTCCGCTGACGGCCCGGGGGAGCAGCCGCCGGGCTAAGGCGGCGTGGGCCCGCCAGGGCCTCGTCAGCCCGCGGCACCCCCGGCCGTTGAGCGCCGCCGCGTCACCTACGCACAACCCACCCCCCCCGCCCGCCCCGCCACCGGCCGCCCCGGCGCCGGCCGCCGCCCCGCTCACCGGAGGCACCGAGCAGCAGGAGGAAGAGGAGGCAGGAGGAGGAGCAGCGCGGCGCCATGCTGGCGGCGGCGGGAGGCGGCGAGGGGCGAACGGGCGAGGCGAGCGGGCGCGACGAACAGCTCGCCACCGGTCATGTGAGGGGGGGAGGGGGCGGTGCCGCCCGCGCGCCGCCAATCGCCGCGCCGCGGGTCTCGATTCGATGGGTCGCGGACAGGGCGGCGGGCGCGCACCGCCTCGGGCGGGCAGGACCGCCCCTGCCCGGTGCGGCGGTGGGAGCGGGTCACCGGCGGCCTGTGCTGACCTTCGGCAGCCAGCGCTGGCTCCTGAGAGGCTGCTCCAGGGCGAGAAGAGGAAGCTGAGAGGAGATGTGCATTCGAAGAAGCTTAATATAGAGGCTTTCACTGCGAAAAATAAAGAATTAGGATTTTTTCCATGTTTACAGTAAATAAAAAAGGGGAGAAATGGGCTAATTTGACCTAAATATTGAAGCCAGTGGTGCAGGAGCAGCAAGAGCGCTGCGGTGGGTTACCAGTGCGTTTGAGACTGGAAGGAGGTATAAAATGCGATGGAGGTTGGATTTCAGCCTGGAGAGTATTGATTTCTGCAGAAGAGAAAGGGAGGCTGGCTCGGGAAGGGAAGGGGGGACGGGGAAGAAGAGATCGGGGCTGGGAGGGAGCAGGGAAAATGGCAGGCGGATGCTCGGCTCCCTGGGGAGACAGGAGCTCTAGGGTGAGCGAGAAAGGGCCCTCCTGGAATAACATATTCCCATTTCTGATGCTGTGGGAGAACTGCAAATAGTATTTTGAATAATGGAGCACTAAGAGACATGCCCAGTCATGGAGGAGGAAAATTAAAGCTCCTGAAGAAGACAATAAAACACAGTGACCTGAGACAGCGTACACAGCATTGACAGGAAAACATTTACGAAGTCTTGATGAAGTTGAAATAATGCAGTTTGTGATTAAGAGTCAGTTAAATACTCAGTTGTATACTTGCAATCCCATACTTTTCCAAAGAGTACCACAAACCCAAGCCTGGCAAAACAGGAGCACCACCGAAACCCGTCCATTGTACAGGTGGTTCCACGCACAAACACTGGCCTGGTCAGACATTCACTGCTTCTTTGCATTTCTTTTTGTGCTTAATAACTGCACCTAGAACCAACTTACCATGCGCAGCACATACCTACTTATGCATGTCTAAGCAGCACATACCTACGTATTGCATGTGAGTATCAAAATTAATGTCATTTCAAAATACTTAGAAAGAATATTTTTCTTTTTTATTCAGCCTTTAGGCTTAATTTACTGAAGACTTATCTGGAAAAATAAAGTTTATATTTAATAACTGAGCTAGCACTTGCTGTGGGCTGTGGGGGAGCGTCCAGTAACAGCAGAACAGACAAAACCACAACTTCTGAAAGCAGCAAGGCTTTCGTCTTTCTCGGCTCCACCGCAGAGAATGGGGCACGTAAGAGGCAAGGGAGAGTCCCGCTGCTGGGGCTTTTGCATTTCCTCAGGCTTCACTGTTCTAGTGCAAAGTCCTGTTTTTAAAAAGGGATCTCTCAGGGAGTTAGGAGCAATTAAATTAAGAGGATTGGACTATTAGGAGAGAGACTTTAAATTCAGCTTTAATTAATTGGAGGAGGAGAAAATGATTGGTCTGTTCCAGGCAGTTTCTGTGGTGGAATGTCACTTTTTGCATCAGCTGGAACGTTTACTTCAGGAGGTGTTGCTTTATGTATAGATATTGGTATGTTCAAACACCCCCTCGTTCTGAGTGAAGAATCCTGAATATTTTGATTTTTTCCTTGCATGTAGGAAATAGACTATAAAATGACTAGATGTTCTGCAGACATAAAAGGACGACTGATTACCCTGTTTCCTTTATGCCAATTTGGTGAAGCTTGAAATGAAATCTAATGGTAGCTATCATAACAAGAAAATCTGCTTCTGTTGAATAACAAGGAATAAAAGTAGCAACTGGTGTGGGATTAAAAGAACAGTATATCTTATATAATTTAGCATAATGAAAAATATATTGGTTTGCACCAGAAATATCATAATTAATATCAGAACACAGATTATTCTCTTTCTTTGTTTGCACCTGGTTGCTTTGTCGTCTCTGCCATATAACTGCTTTCCACGGGCACTTTATGGTATTACATCATTTCACTGTTTGAGCCGACACAGGCAGGACGCAGAAACAACCACAAAACCATGGATGAAAGGCAAAGAACAAATTTAACCTCGGTACCTTGCAGACCGGGGGATCTCCGGAGCAGTACCCAGGCAGAGGCACGCACACGGGGGACAGAGGCACCGCGGAGCGAGAGAGTCCTCGTTAATGAGAGAGCGAGAGCTCAGACTTGCTGTTCTCACCTGTATTTCAAGGATTCAAGCACACACAGTTCTCCACTGTGCTTTGAACTTTTTCAGCAGCAGGGCAGGAATCTCAGGCATGTTCGATAAGGTGCCCCTGGGTCCATCCCAGGCCTATGTTATCTAAGTGTGGATCTTCTGCTTGTCAAGCACGTAAGGCTAAACACCAATTAGTGTGATATATGTGTTTTCCAGCACCCCATGTGCAAGTCACTTGACCTTGTTTGCAGTCCTCCTCACTGATCTTCAGTTATTTTCCCACAACTGTGATCTTAGCAGGTGCACTTTTTATTCAAAGGCTTACTTCTTGCTTGCTGTATCAGTCAAGATAAATGGGAGGACAGTTCCTCCCTTAGACCTTTGGAAAAATAATGTACAAGCTAATCCTGCTTTTGGTTAAGTCAGTGCTAAACTGCCTATAGGAGTAGCTTAATAGAAAGATGAAGTTTTATGAATTCAGAGACTGTGAACTGGTGGTTTATTTTCTGTCGCAGAACACCACAGGAGAGACCGATGTGCCTGTGGTGTGTGTACATCACGGCTCACCCTAGTGATAATGTGGGAAGAGGCACCCAAAGGGTTTCTGCCCTTGTGTGGAGTCCTTGGGGAGACAAAAGATCCAATTCCCCGGGCAGGGAGCCAGTACAGGCACCTCGCGTTCACGTGCAGGATGATGTTTGCCCAGCAAAGCCCACATGCTCCAGCAATCTGAACATGTTAAAAGGTTGTTAAAAACAATGCACTCTTGCATTAGCACAGTCATAGTCTCCTCTTGCCCAGCCAACTGACAGAAGCTTGGTTTTGGCACTGTTCTCCCTAAATAGAAAATTTTTGGGCAATTCCCAAAGCATATCTCTTGTTTATAGCTCTGGAAGGAGCAAAAATGAAACTCTGTTCCCCTTTTGTTTAACAAATCCTGCAGCTCTCCTTAGAAAAAAAAAAGATTAGTGGTTGGGGTCAGATGTTTTCTGATTCCTCTTAAATTCCACAGATAGCTATTATATTCAGTACTTTCAGGTTTCAACCTCTACAAATATCCATTACATCTTAGTTATCATGAGTACTTTCTTTGTTGATTGTGGCAGTCTTAAAGAATGGTAGGATTTATGTGATAGTCAGACTTCAGTAACATAAAATCAAACCCATCGGCTGTTCTCCTTTAATGGTAGAAGCGTGAATGATTGCTACCATGATGCAGAGAAAATACCTCACCTTCTTGCTTACCAGAGAGAAATGATTGTGCATTTGGCATGATTTTGGGAGCCACTGATGGATGGCAAGCTGATCCTGTTTCTCTGAGACATTCCTTATGTTTATTGCTGGATGTGAAAATGAGGACTGTAATGTTTCTTTGCAGCATTACGTTTTTACTGCATGTTATACTTAGTCTGATGTCAGTAGTTTTAAGAAGGTATTGACGTGTGCTAATAACAAATATGCAAAACCTTATGATTTCTCTTTAAAGCTTTGGTTCACCAAGGAATATAAATTCATGCCTAATTTCAAATGTATAGGCTGTTCTGTGACTTTCATTCACATCACACTCTTGATGTCCAGCTTATGCTTAATCCTTTGTGAACCTTTAGCGGTTTCAGATGGTTAGATGTTATATCTGTAATCAAACTTTTCTTAACCCTGGGACTTGCAAAAATTGATGGATGTGTGTGGTCAGAAGCAAATTGTCCAGTGCTTAATAAAGCACTGACCGACTTAACGTTTCCGATATCTGGTGCAGAAAAGTACAGCTTGTGGTAAAAACAAAAAAGAGATAATATCTAGGACATGCAGTAATCACTGCTTTTTTCTCATGTATTTTTATTCATTCTTTCAGATGTCTCTTTAAACAACAGGGCATTTTCTGTATTTTTTTTCCAGGCAGAAAAATATTATGGCAGAATATTATAAAAATATATGGCAGAACCAATTACTCCATTCCAGGAGGCAGAGGAAGGATTTGGTACTGTTTCACATGGGAGGGATGGAAAGAGGAATAGATTAATGCTGGCCAGAGAGGTCACAGATTTGCTCGGCATGAACCGTGCGGCCCTTCTTGGGACTCTGCCAGCAGCTGTGAGATTTACAGGTGAATACCAAAGTTTTCCTTCTTGTGAAGCCCCAGTTTGTAGCCTGGGGAAGAAGGACACGAAGATGATCAGGGGGACGGAGCACCTCTCCTATGAAGACAGACTGAGAGAGCTGGGGTTGTTCAGGCTGGAGAAGAGAAGGCTCTGGGGAGACCTTATAGCAGCCTTCCAGTATCTGAAGGGA
>KZ506035.1:107768-120767 GCA_002844005.1 Limosa lapponica baueri
GGGCTGAGTAGGCAACTGGTTTTCTTTAAAAAGATAAAAAAAACTTACCATTTGTCTGCAGTGATCTTGCCAACATTTGTCTATTTTCTTTAGAAAAAGGACACTATCCAATGAATCCATAAATAATTCATTAAGAAAAGTATGATTAATAGGTAGTGTTAGCAACAAAATCAATCAACATTATTATTTTTTAAAGACATTTAACAGAGAGCACACACTTGCCTATTCCCAGAAAGAACCACTTCTTGCAACATCTTTATTTTTAATGAGGGTCCTTGTGTTAATAATGAGAAATCAAAATGATTTGAACAATTTAAAAAAAAAGATCTAAATACTTTCAACGTTTTGTCTAATCCCCTGTCCCAGGGGAGTGGAACATAGACATCCCCACACCTCAAAAACCAACAATCCACAATATATGCAGGACCCCACCACTACACAGATACTATGATTTCAGCTCATGTTAAGAGATAACCTCAAAAGATAAATTTTGTCCTTGGAATTTAACTTCTAATCATTTCACTGTGTAGTTCTGGTACTAATTATTATCCAAAAGCCGGAAGTGATATAGCCAATACAGCTTTAAGTGTTGCTGTAAGTCTAATACAAGGTTTTGCAAGAAGTCAAAGCATTTTATAAATACCAATGAAACTTCCTCACAAACTTTTCAAATGGTTACAGACATAAAGGAACTAGTAGTTTTCTCTGAGGTCCCACAAAAAATGAAAACAAACCAAATTATGCAAAAACTAGTCAAAGAAATCCACCACCACACACTGGCAGGTAAAAACGTTTTGGCTTGCCAACAGCCAAAAAAAAAGGATATTCTCTGAATTGGTGAATTTGTGCTTTAATGTGGTCTTCACAGATCTGTCTCAATTGTTTGTACAAGTTTGCAGAAATCTTGTAGGAGCAGAGATTTTCAACAGCCTAAAGTAAAGAGAAACAGACACTAAGAAATCTATTTATATTCTTATATGTGGTTTTACAAGGAAAGGGAGAAAAAAACCAAAACCAACCAGGGAATTCTTCTGCTTCTCACTCAAAATTATTTACCAGGTTTTAATTGTAGCATAATTAACAGCTGCATGAAAAACACCAGAGAGACATGGCACTATAATGGTATTAAGAGACAAAGGAAGGCCATGCCTTGAACAGCTTACAGTTTATTAATTTCAATTGGAGTACCAGTATCTCACAGGGAACTGCACTTCTAAGAACAAGGATGTTAGTTTAATACATCCCAGCAGCGTGCTGGCTTTCATACTTCAGAGAAGACACTTAAGGTCTTAATTTTATCAACTCCTGTGATCTGCAAGTCACATTAGTAACAGTAGAAAAGCACCGATGGCCTTATTTCCTTTCACAGTCCTTTTCTTGATTAAGCTTCCCTCATGCACAAAAGTACATATATAAATATATGGTTTTTTTTATATATATGTATGCATACCTCCAACCATCAGCCCCTTGCCTGGATAAGTTTAGTTATAATCCTGAACAATTTTTAGTAGCATAACTACATTCCAGATGTTTACAGTGACAAATCTCAGATTTCTAGATCATATTCAAGTATTAGAAGAGCTGTCGCTGTGCTTCACATTGAGAAGCAAAAATAAATTTAATGGGGACATGTCCTGGAGATCGATCAAGCAAACGAGCTTAAGTCTGTAAGAGTAACTCAAGACTTTTCCAAAATGTATACCAATTGCCCAGATTTGGAAAGCAACTAAGCATCTTTAACTCTTTGCGGATTAGTGAAAGACACAAGATGTGATTATTCTGTAAAGCATCTGTAGAAGCTAGAGAGGAACAGTATATATGATTTTCATTTAATGACTCTTGATTTTATTTATTTATTTATTTGAAAATGCTTCAGTTGACAGTACAACCAACTCATAGGACAAAAACAGCTGGAAAATCAAGTTTGTTCCCCAGCAACCGCAGGCAGCCATGCAGGGACAGCACAGTTCAGAAGCACAGAGAGTAGATCTACTCCGTTACACTGAAGTCCTCAGAATATTTCCCAAGAGACCAAATAGAAGCCACCAGCAAACAGTAAGCAGCCACCACTAAAAGCATAGCAACAATCGAAACAGGTAAACAAGGAGTTCCTCAGTTTATCCTAGGATATCAACAGTACTCATTCTCAGTATCAACAGTTAACAACTCTCTAGAACAAGTGCACTACAGCTAATGCTGGCTCTAGGACATAGAGGAGTTAAAAAAAATATCAAATCAAACCAAAACCAAAGCCACCACAAAAACCAAAACCCCACAACAAAAAAAACAACCAACCCAACCTGCGTAAGCTTACTGTCAGAAACAGGTATAGCAAGAGAGTGAATGTGCCAATTAAGACTAAAACAGATCTGAATGATATTAGGAAAGCCAGAATTATCACTGAAGTGTACATACCTTAATATTTGAAAATAGCAACAAATTCAACTCTCAGCCTTAACATTTAAGAAACCCCCCAAAAATACAAAGTAGTGATAGGAAAACATATTCTATAATTCATTGTTCAGAGCAGGTTATGGACACTGCTCAACTTTATTCTGCATATTCTAAATGAAACAGCAACAAAACAGGAAATAACTGCGACTTTGATTTCAGAAGAAAAAGGGGATGGAAAACACTAAGCTTGAAGAGCCTGATTAGAACTTCAACAAGTGCAATAAACAGGTTTCTTCTTCTCTCCTACTTACTTTGGAGAATTTCACTGAATTTTTTTAGAGTTGAAAGGGACCACATAGATCATCTAGTCCAACTCCCCTGCTGAAGCAGGATTGCTTAGAGAATGTTACTCAGGACTGCATCCAGGCGGGTCTTGGAGAAGCTAGTTGAGAGCTGGGAATATGAATGTTTTGGCTAGAACTTGCTCGTCACCTGCATAACCAGAGTTAGTCTCTCTTCCACCTACCAGCTGAGGACAACAGGGGCCACTTCTGGTCAGTTCATCCATCTCAACTACCAACATCTGTATAACTGCTGTCTATAAAAACAAGTACTATTTAACCATGTTACACCACATCCTTAAGAGAATTAGCCTCTGCACTGTAGATGGACAAATGCATACCATTAAGTGTATATTAATATGTATTATTATTATATATATAATATATATATTAATTTCACTAAGAGTTACTTTTATGTAGTCCTTATACAAAGCTGTCCTTTTTGCATTTGTGAATCAAATTCCAACATACTAAACACGTCTGCTAGTATTGACTGTTTGAACATCAAGTGCAAAACTTCTACATCTTCATTGATAATATCGATAGATGTGTTTTAATTTTGATTTGTTAATTCTGCTCAATTGGCTTTTTCTTATTTTAAGAAATTAAACCTTCTAAGCACACAATACAAAACCTTTTCCTAGGATTTGCTCTGTGGAGCATAACACCACTACTGCAATATTATGCTTTGCAAATTTAATTACTGGTGTTACACAATGATAATTGTAACATATGAAAAACTCCCCAACAACTTCAGGGGCTGTAGTTCACAAAATTATCTTCTTCTGAATTAGTGGAATAAAGCTTTCTAATCAGGGAATCTATGCCCTAAAGACGGTCAGAGCATCTGAAGGCAAAACACCATATTTCCTTTGTGTACTACACATTCTGGTGGGGTTTGTTTGTTTTAATTGCAGCATCCACACCCGGGTTTCTGTGCTGGGGAAAAGTAAGAAAAGAACTGAACGCAGCTCAGATGAGAGAAAAATCAGAACTTTCCAGACATACTTAACTCTGTGATTAATTAAAAAAATAATTAACTAGCGATCTGGTACCAAAGAACTCCATCTCTATTTTCTTGTACTAACCTAAGGAAAACTATTCTAATAAAGAAGCTTTCAATTCTGTAGCACTTCAGCTTCTCAAAGATGTGTGTTATTTCTCTTGCTGGGGAGAAACAAAGAGAGTACAACACTAGTGTTCCACAAAGAAATAAAGCCTCAAAATGTTTGCTCAGTGAGATTTTCCAACACAGACGTGAGTTAAACCAAACTCAAGAAGTTTAACTCCATTAAAAAAAAGAAGTATCTTAGTTTGAGGTCTGCAGCAGAACTTTTGCAGACTTTTTTTGCAATTCCCCTCTATGCTTGGATAATGGTGCCTGCCAAGGCATATTTGGCATCAGATCCATTTACCAAACAGCTGTTCAGAAATGACATTAGTTTAGTCAGCATTTAAAAACATTAGTGACTCCTATTACTATTTTTAAATCAATACGTTTTAGATTTATAAAAAAAGAAAAATTTCACACTTGATTGAACTGTATTTCATTGAAAAGTATCTAAGTTTTAACATTGTAATAACTAAGATTTAAAAGAAAAAAACATGTTTTTGTTTTCTGAGCACAAGCAACATTAAATTAAGACCGTGGTAAAAGTGAGCAGAAATTTAAACGTTAACTGTGAGGTAGACACAAGGCTTTCAATAGAATTTTATATTTTTAAACAATTTCGGATATCCTTCCAGTATTTAATTAACAGTTATTTGCTCTGGTGTTCAGTCTAGGGTCAGTAATTTACACCATCAGCCCATACAGTGGCTTGTAATTTGTTATTAGTTTCACCAAATTTTGCAGAAGTAACAACGCTATTGTTACTTTAACAATACTATATATTACCTTGACAAAGTGTTAAAAACCCTATTTTCAGATTAATTGAACATTATGAATGATTATAACGAGCTTTACAACCTGCTGAACTGAGGAACTTGGCCCATGAGGTTCTTGTTTCCATGAGGAATGGCAATTTATCATTCCCTAAATTTGTCCCCAAACCTTGTGCAAACAGAATTTTTCTTCCCAGCTTTTCACAGAAATCAGTCATATCCAAATGATATTTTTGTTGAAAAGCAGAGGGCAGGGGAAGAAGAGATACTAAAAACAGGTGGAGAGAAGGCTATATACACGCAGAGAAACGAATCAACCAACTAACCAGCTAGTAAAGGCTTTAAAAGTAGAGTAAAAAAGGGGCAAGTGCTTCTTAGTATCTAGCTAAAGCAGTACTGTTGCTAGGCCGCTAAAACCGCAAGTACCACAATGTTAGTAGGGAAAAGGTGAGGAGGGAGAGACGTCTCCCTAACACATTCAGCTGAAAAAGCAGAAGTGGAGCTTATAAAGCAAAGTTCGGAAATGCAGTTCAATTCTGATCACTTCCTAAAACATTCAAGGCAAAACAATCAGAGCTGTTGCTGGGAATAAACTTAGGTTCTCAGTTGTCAGAACAGACAGAATGATGAATGATTAAAAAAAATTACCATCAACTCAAAAAAATACACTTCATTAAGAAAGACAGTATTCTATTTACTGTCAAGAAGTCAAATAAAAAGTTTCAGTTTTTAAATGATTTATGATCCTCAATCATAAGCAGATACTGTCTTCAGAAAAAGAATTAAATTGTAATATAAATCGTATTTTTCTTACCTAAAGGCCAACGTTTTAGGATTTCACATTTCTCCCATAGCAGCTACACACCATAAAACCCCAAACAGTAAAGGGAATACAGCTCCTTGCCTTATTTAATTCTTGTCAACTGTTGCAAGGGAAACCATACCTTGCATTACGTTGTAGCAAGTAAAAAAATTTCATAGTTCAACATTAGGTCTTGTAAAATTTTTACTGATGATTTTAAAATTTGAGAAACTATTTGATGAAAAGTTTGTTAATGACAAAAGCAGCTATCAAGCAAAATGTCATATCCTTACCACTGTATCAAAAGTGTTTTAAGCAAAAAAAATCCAACAACAAAACAAAACCAAGTCCAAACCAAACCAAACCATCACTTTTACCTAAAGCACTTACCTGATAGAGCTCCTCTAAATTGTACTTAATTGAAGTACTGTTCTGGATAGCTTCTACAGCTTCTTTCAGTTTTTGCCAGGTTTCATCTGTGTAGTTTTCAGGCAATTTGGGCTTATCTTTAAAAGAAATTATATAGAATTTGAGAAAGTGTTTACAAAAAGCAAAATATTTTACCTTTTACAGAAATAAAAAACATAGCTTTGAGAGGAAAGAGGTATGGGCTGATGCTCTAGATTTTAACTTATACTTACATGAAAAGAAAGCATTAGTGTAAAAGCAGTATCTTATTTACATTTGAAATAGTAACACATTGTAAAAATTCAGCATTGCTCTTCACATGCATATAACATGATCTGTAGCCCAAACAGTATGTGTGATTTATAAAAATCACAATGCTGTGTCTGAGCAGCTCAAGATTGGATAAAAGGCTAAAAACCAGCAAGAACGATCTACATCTTCATTACACTCTTTTTCATTACTGGGACAGCACAGCTAAAAGAAAGTGAACATAAGAGCCAAAAGTGATGGATTAAAAGATACAGAGTTGTATATAGCTTATTTTTTAAATTTATTGCTCATTAATCCTACTCAGTATTAACAGTTGGAAAGAAACTCTCAAGAAACATGCATGGAAATAATTATAGTACAGGCTTTATGTTTGCAAGGAAAACCTTCCTATTTTGAATTAATCCATTTATGTATCTCTTGGGTTTGGCCAGTGGACGGACATTTGTTAGAGTTAAGCCCTCTTTTAATGTTTGAATAGCTCAAGCTTTGCAGATTTGACTCTTTCCGTTATTTTTTCAGCCTTGTTTCTTGAGATGCCCATGTTACGTGGCATCTTCAACAAGACTAAAGCATTTACAACAGGCTAAGACAGATACCCTAAGTCACATCCTCAGAATACCAGGACTATTTTAAAATTCTGTGTGTTATCATAACTAGCTAAAATAACTGGTTTTGTTCTAATAAGCATGTTCCCAAATGGAGAAGGAAGGAGGAGAACATTTAGGGAGGAAGTCACGTTCCCACCCATGCCACCAACAGGTGAAATTGGACCAGAGTTTATACACTATTAAAATCGACTTTTATATACCTACAGGTAAAAAACAAATTGAAAGGCTTTATGATTCCTCTAGAATAGCAAATAGAGAGAAATACTTTTTTTTTTTTTGTCCTCTCAAGCATTTTCTTACAATATTGGCAATATCCCAACATTAGCTGTTTCAATGAAAATCTCAAGAAACAACTAACTACAAGCGAGACTTGCCTATTTTCACTAGCAACTAATGAGTATGCTACTCAGCAGTAAATACCAAGATTCTGGGTTTTAGGAAGTTATTTAAGTTGTAAAGAACATTACTGTTATCACTCTAAGATAAAGACAACAAATTTAAGATTATTATTCAGTTTAGCATCTGAGAGTAATTAAAAAGCAAAGATGGCAGATTCTTGAAACACCCTTTTTAGGCAAGTGATCCAAATACCAATTAATAAGCAATGATAATCACAGCACCATGCAATCCCTGACATTGAACAAATACTTTAAATGCGAATAGTTGACTTCCCTTAAAGATAACAGTATACAAGCAACAGAAGAGTGCCATTTAATTCTCACCATCATGCATCACAAGTATAAATTTTAAAATAACCAGTGAAATCAAATTATGATGTCGTGATCGGCAGAGAGTATTTTTGAGAATGAGGAAGACCTTAAAGCAAAAAGTTACACTGTGATCATGAATTGCTGTAAAACATTACAGTGGCAAAAATAACCCTAATCCTTACCTTGTGTGACATCTCTACAGGATGTTCGCATCAATTGTGTGTTTACAAATTAATTTTAATGTCAGTAATATCTTTTAGCCCCCCCCCAACCCCAAACACAGCGGGGGCAAAGAAAAACAACCCAAGAAAGCAAGCTATCAGACTATTTCACAAGATAGCAAGAGGCAGAAAATAAGAAAAGCACACAATTTCCCCATCTCTATAGGGAAAAGACAGAATTTTAGCTAAACTTTGTGCCTACGCCTATTTGCATTTTTGTTTACTAGAAAATGAAGCAGCATCCCAGCAGAAAAGTTTCATTTTTCTGCTTCAGCTGGTCTCTAGTAACAATACTTGAGAATCTCAAACACATCTTTTGAGAGGATTTATAAAATAATGTAAGCTTCTTAAAGTGAGAGTATATTAAGACAGAGAAAAGACATTAAAGAGTTAAACAACAAAAATTACAGCAAGGATATCACAGGGAAAACACTCAGCAAAATTCTGAACTACCTACATTAAAGGCAACTGGCGGAAACCAGAAAGGAAATCCGCCGTAATAGCCTGATAATCACCTTAGTTTCAACATTTAAAACTAAGCACAGGCAGATTAACCTATAAACAGACAACATGAATAGAGGTAAGGCAAGACATACAGATTCAGGCCCAATTTAAAAAAAAATGCATTCCGTGAAAAGACTTATCATAAAGTGGGCTCAAATACATACTACGTCCTGAACCAGGATTACTAGAAAAGAGATATCAAACGTTAAAAGCTTGAAGAAAGGCGATTTACACAGTTACGTAGTAAAACCTTTCGTCTAACATACAAGTTAAGGTCTTGTCAACAAACAGAGCGAAAGGAGTCTGAAAAATATTCCCAAGCAGCAAAGTGTAACTCAGGATGTGTACATGACTGGGCAAGTATGCATCATAAACCACTATTCCCCCTTTATATAAATATAGAAACGTTCACCACAGAAAAGCATTTCCTGTAAAACTCGGAGCTATTTGAGAGCCAACCAGTTTTCATGTTGAAAACAAAACACAAAGTTGAACATCAGCTCCCCATACGTTGTGACAAATTGTGGCCTGTTACCTTTAAAGTTCTTGATCACTAATTTCTTAGCAGAGCCAGGTTTACTGTTGGCGAAACTGGAAACAGTAGAGGAGGCAGCTTTGGTCAGGCCATTTGCATGGTGCCCCACAGCCACAGACGAAATTAAAAGGCTTTTATTTTTGAGCTGTTGTTGGTGCTGCTGTTGAGAAGAGGCAGCAGGAGAGGAGGAGGAAGAAGACTCTTCAGCCATCTTCACATCGAGTCCAATAAAATCCACGGAGTCCTCAAAGCGCAGCTTCTTCTGGAGGTGATGGTTAGAGGAGGCAACCCCTGAGGAGGAACACGAGGAGGTGCTGATGACAGAAGATGATGAGGACGTGTTTTTGGAAGGAGAAGAGGCGCAGGAAGAAATGGAATCAAATTCTTCTCTTTCAGAGTTGCTGTTGCTGCTGTTATTTAACTTTCTCTTCTTGCAGGAGGAGCTGCTGCTGGTATTACCATCAGTGGCAGGTCTGACCTCCTGGGCTGCAGCTGGGGGGTTGGGGGAAGAGAAACCTGTGGGAAACATGAACACACAGAAGTGAACAGGCTGAGGGGCATCAAATCCTTGTGGTGTGACAAAGAGAGAGGGAGTTTGAGAGTCAGTCTCTGTTTGGTGTCTCGGGGGGATGGGGGGAGGATGTCTTTCAACTCCTCTCTCTCATCAGTGGAGTCCTTCCGTATTCCCTCTCCTTTGCTTTCTTCGTCCTCGGAGGAATCACTTTATCTCGTCTCTTCCCCTTTTCTTTATTACTTTGTCTCCTCGCGTAGTTTGTCTCTGTTTTCCTGCTTTTACTCCTTTCTCAGTGGAGCGTCTCCGTTCCTGCCTCTCGCCACCCACCAGCTTCTTTCAATTCTTCTCTCCAGCACCAGTATCTCCCCGCGGCTGCCCGCTCCCCCGGCTTTTCTCTCCGCTCCCCTCCTGCTCCGGCCGCCTCGTCTCCGCCGAGCAGCAGCGGGGAGGGCTGAGCGCGGCTCCCTCACGCCTCGGCTCCAGCCCCTCGCCCCACACGCCTCCCGCTCCCTCGCCGCCACCCGGCCCGCTCTCCCCCTGCGGCCCGCTCTCTTCGGGCTCCCGCCTCCCCCCTCTCTGCCGCCTGCTCGCGCTTCCCGAGGGGGGACGGCCCGGCCCGGGGCTTGTTATTGTCAATACACGGCAGAGAGGGAATCTA
This sequence comes from Limosa lapponica baueri, assembly GCA_002844005.1. Lineage (NCBI taxonomy): Eukaryota > Metazoa > Chordata > Aves > Charadriiformes > Scolopacidae > Limosa > Limosa lapponica. Next base: position 117,618 of record KZ506035.1, read on the forward strand.
AAGATGGCGGCACATCCGGTCGCCGTGCATGCTGGGGCGCGGCCGCCCGGAAGCGCGGCCGGGCAGGCGGGCTGGGGAGTTGGCGGGCCCCACCTCCTGCCCGGCGGCCCCGCTCCCACCGGCGGCCCCCCCCCTCCGGCTCCTTCCCACCGCCCTCTGACCTACCGGAAGTGATCATGCTTGCCGGCCGCTGCTAACGGGCGCGCTCCTTAGCCCCTCGCGCGCCGGCGCGGGGCGCGTCGTACGGGGAGGGGGCGTGGCCGCCGCCCTCCGCGTGGCGGGGAGCGCGGAGGGGGCGTGGCTCGGCGGGAGGGGGGCGTGGCTTGTCTCTCGTCGCGCCCCGCCCACCCGGGGGCCCGGGGGCGCGGCCTCGGCCTGCCCTTGGCCCGCGGTGGCGGCTCCGCTGCCCCTCAGGCCGGGTCCGGGTCCGGGTCCGGGGACGGGGCCGGGCAGGGCAGGGGCCGCGGCGGGGGCGCAGGAAGCCGAAGTCCTGCGTGTGGCTTTGCCGCAGGGCCCGCGGCTGAGGTAAATGTGGTAGGAAACGGGATTTGGCCGGAAGCGGGGCGCTCCGCCCTGAGGCCGCAGTCCGGGGGAGGGCTGTGCTACGGCCTGTCAGGTTCTTTGGGAAATGATTGTTCTTACGTTTATTTATAAACAATCACTCAGTGCCAGCTTTTTCATATGATTTTAATATATATGGACTTGCACTGGGCTAAAGCCTAGAGTTGTTTTGTTGTGGTGGTTTGTTTTTTTTTCCACATTTGGAAGCAAAAATAGAAGTCGGGGCCCTTCAGAGGCTCTTCTTGATGCTGATGTATCTCTTAGCAAAGGAAAGCCCAGCCCTCCGAGAGCATTGTTAGGATTCAATCACGGTTGAGAAACGGCTGCAGGAAAAGTAACAAAACAAGCAATGAGGTTTTGTTCCAGAAGAGATTCTCCGAGGACTTCAGCCGAGAGCTTGCACCTGCCTTCCTGACAGCGGAGCTCCTCGGGGGAAGGCCCTTGGCAGTTCTGTGTTTGATAGAAAAAGATACACTAACTTGTCTTGACAGAAACTGTGGTTTGGAGCGCTATGAGTGTAATTTTACTGAGGTTTTTCTGGAGTGTGTTTTCTGTCTGAGTAACTGCCAGAACAGCTCCTGAGGCCTGACATCTAATGCTAGTGATGTGTAGAAAAGTACTTTTTCCAGATTAAAAAAAAAATAAAAAAATCCAAGCAAAGCTTCAGTCTGTTTTTGACTGGCTTTAGAACAGGTTGTATAGTTCCCAAGCACCAATAAATTACATTCTAAGTCAGATGTAACAGAAATAAACAGGTTTGCTAAGTAAATAAAACTTATATGATTATGCTGTCAAGTTTTCCTGTGTTCCCGCTGTCACGTTCACTTAAGCCAAACTAGGTAAGAGGTGTAGAGATGTAAGAGATCTTAAATTTCTACAGATTCTTGGTTTGTGAAAATGATTTGATTTATATAAGAGGAGACATGAGTAAGTGCCCCTTTTCCTGGAGAAGCAGGAATGTTCTGACCATGCAGTGCTGGGGACCCAGTAGGAAGCCAGGTGCAATGGATTTTGCCCTTACCTCACTGAAACATATGTGGGGAGAGATTCTAAATCCTTTCTATTTAGCATATGATCCTGAGGAGTGGTTTCTGTTGGGACTGGAGGGGTTGTAAAGCCATTTGCTGGATGTGTCTCTTGCTTTGTCAGTCTTATCCAGGTTCCACGCTTACAAAATTCTGTTACCTAAAGATTACGCTGCAACCAGAGCAAATGTTTTCAGCTTTTTGGTGGAGAGGCTGAACAATAGTAATGAGAGCTGTATCACAAAATTCCAATCTAGGTGCTCAGAGCCTTCTTCAAAAATCCTTTGTACAAGCGAATTTAGACTGCGGAAGCAGTTAGCTGGCCTTGAAGTTTTTGCAGCTACACCAACAAAAAACATTTGGAAGAGAAGACAGAGATGTTGAGATTCAAGGTTTGCTCATCCCTGAAGGGAGCCAGTGGTCCAGGTGCTGTAAGGTGGCAGAAGAGTGGAGATAAAGAGCTCCCTGTTGATAAAAAAGCCATTTTTGAAAATTGGGAATGAATCTTGCTGTTTTAGGCTAGCATAAAACCAGTGGTTTGGGTGGTTTCAGCCACATTTGTCAGTGGTCACTGAGAGTAAAAGTTTACCTTACACATTTGAGGTGGGAGTATAATGAATTTTTCAGTAGTTTTTAAAAACGTGAGCACGCCTGCAGGGATTGTTTACTTGGCAAAGTATTACTTAATAAAAGCTATTCTGAGGAGGACAAAAAAGCGCATGGAATAGTTTGTCAGTGCGACGAGCTGCTGTTCTCACTTTCTAACCTGGGCACGAGCAATGTCGCTGTGTTTCAGTTAAAACTGAATTATTGATTATAGCTTAGTATTTTCAGGGATGCTGCAAAGTAGGTGCAGGTGGCGTTCACAACTTAAACGCCTGAATATTTACACCATGCCGTAGTTCACTGGCATCCTTTTAAATAACAGTTACCAGTGAGTTGCTGACTCTGTACTTCACCATTCGAATGAATGATACCACGTATAAAGGCTTGATTTTACTTTGTGTGGCTGACACAACTCCTCAGTATTAGGTTTGAGTTGTTGAAGGAGTCTCAAAGCTGATTAATTTGTTTAGTATGGAAAAAAAGAAAAAGAACTTGGTAGTTGTCATAAATGATGACCTGGTCGTTATGTCCTCGTCCCTTCCCCCCTCCATGCCGGTGGTAACAACTCCACTGCTCTAAACCGAGCAATGTTCGGCCGCACGACTATTCACTATATTATTCACACTCACCGCGGCCACCCCCGGGCAAAGCCTAATTGGATTCTCGTAATCGCCGCGTAGCACAACGGCCTTCACCACAACCCAGCTCTTCCCCTGGCAGCTGAGCCCTTCATTGGAAACCGGCTTTCTCCTGCCCGCTCTCCGCCGGCCGGGACGCCTGGGTGCCTACCCTCGACGGCTCGGCGGAGCCCGTCCCCTCCCGTCCCGTCCCTGTGCGCATGCGCCGAGTGCACCGCGCCGCCCGCTGGGAACTGTAGTCGCTGCGCACGTTCCGTCGCGATGGAGCGGCGCGACGGGCCGTAAAGCGCGCGGCGCTTCCGGCTGGCGCGGAGGGGTGG
>KZ506035.1:132805-158198 GCA_002844005.1 Limosa lapponica baueri
GGTCCCTTCCAACCCAGACCATTCTATGATTGTCTACGGATGGGGATGGGATGGCAAAGGAAAGGCAGAATCAGCCTTAAGCCATATCCAGGACCCAATTTCCTGTCACTGATTCGATGTACTGCCCTACGTTTCCAAGCCCATACAATGAAGTGCTGCAAGCATAGTACATTTCGCTTGTTTTCGTTTGCCCTGGTATAGCACACAACATACACACAAGATTAGTTAACATTTAGAGAGTAAAGCCAAAATATTTTTCTACTAACAAAACTTTTTCTTTCTTTTAGTGATAATTATTCCTGAGCTCCAGATTGAAAGAGATATGTCAGAATCACTCTCTACACATCATTTCTCAAGAACTTAGAATTGACATCTGATTTGAAGCAGCATCACTGAACAATAGTTTGCTCCCTTTTTCCACCAGCCTCTCGGAGAAAAAAAAAAAAAGGTTTTACATGTTTTATCTCTTTATTAGCTGATTGTAGTGTCCCCTTAGGCCAACACAGTGATTAGGATAAAGTCCTATATAGGTTTTCCCTATATTGTAAGGTGTACCCTGCTTGGCTGAATGTAGTGGGTTTTATTTAAGCCAATTTACAGATGAGCTGCTCTGGATTCTCTGGCCTCTGGCTGGGTTCCCCAGATGCCTCAGTTATTCAGGTAAGGTTTTTTTTTTTTAAAGGCTTGTGGCTGTACTGTAGACATCAAAGCTTAACGATGTTATCTTTGGCAAAAAGATCTGTAAGAACATCAATTGCTGGACTCTGGTTCTGGGAACCATTGCCTGTGGTTCAGGTAAAAATGTTACAAAACAGTAATTTTGATTGGATCAGTGATTTTGATTGGATCAGTGCATGGCCAGAATGGCTCCATTCAGTGGAACTAAACCCCAATGACACACTGTGATAGGAAAATATTGTCAGTTTGTATGTTTGGGTAGTTCTGTTACTAGACTCAAGGAACATCACTCATCCTATCTTTTCCCACTTGGCTGCTTTTAAGGTATAAATAGGTGGACACTCCGGTTGTTATCACATACCAGAGATTAGAGATCAGTTCAAAGTTTGTTTTACGCATCTCCTATTTGCAGAATCAATTGTGGCTTTCAGGGCTTCAGTAGTTGCTTGATCATGTACTTTAGAGAGATTTGAATGAGTTGCGACTTGCTGCTTCAGCTGATGCTTCAACAAATTGTTTTCCTGCTTGACTTCAGTGAGGTTCTTTCCAAGGCTCTGACAGAATGACTAATGTCGTTACAGATCTTGACTGTCACTTCCATATATTTTCAACGTTGCTTTTATCCAGCAGCAGATCAGTGAAGAGAAAGTTTAAGCAGCATCTAAAGCATGTTATAAACCTGAAGAGACTCTTCTGCCTTCTCTGTTGCTTGAAATTGTTGCTTAGTGTTAAAAGGAGTAAAATGGCATAGTAATGCATAAGATCTGAAAACAGCCATTGTTAAGTATTCTGGAGCTGTATTAGAGCTCATTTAGACACACATGTACTCCTGTAAATTATCCATCTCAAGTTACTACAAGAAACTGTTTTGAAGAGCTGCAGGAGGTAAGTGTTTGAAGTCATTCTGCCATGGGCTGGGAACCAGCGAAATGTCATAACCAAGGAAGGGCCAGCCCAAAGGTGGGAGTTAAGTGGGGAAAGCCAAGGGAGATGCTCAGTCACACAGTAGGAATGAACCAGGAGAACTGGCCCAGCCTTAAGATCGCCACAAATGACTGTGCCTTTTTTTTTTTTTTATTAAAACATGCAGTCATGTATGCACAGAGAATTTTGCCCAGCTTTCAACTTTGAGCACTGACGTGCTATCCGTTGGGATGCTTGTTAGCTGAACCAGGAGAACTGGCCCAGCCTTAAGATCGCCACAAATGACTGTGCCTTTTTTTTTTTTTTTATTAAAACATGCAGTCATGTATGCACAGAGAATTTTGCCCAGATTTCAACTTTGAGCACTGACGTGCTATCCATTGGGATGCTTGTTAGCTGCAGCTTCACCCCTTACTTGCTGCTGATCCTTGGTAGTATCTCTACCACATTCAAACAGTAGCAGCTTTTGAAACTTACAGACCTGTGCCAGGACCTAAACTGCTGACAGAGCTGAAGAGCTCCACGGCTCCTTGCTTGTCTCAACAGACAGCTGATCCCCTCCTGTTTTTTGTTTGTCTTTCCTCCCTGGGTGCAGCTGCATTTGCCTTCTGATGCTCTTTCTTGCCTCCAAGGAAAGACATCAAACATTATGTTCTCACTGTGTGGTCCAAAATGTCCATGAGAGATTGGCTATTACCAAAACATATTTGGTAGGAACTTCATTCCAATTAATGCGAAATGTTTCAGCTGACACGTGAGTTGTCATCTTTTACAGTGACTGCTTGTTAATGATCACAAATGACTATCCACTCTCTTGGAAGCAGACTCATCTGTCTCTGTGTTAGGTAAGTGTGCAGCCAAGAGGCTGGGCTCAAGCAGTGCAGTAACATTCAGAACGGGTAACCAAAGCTAGAGGTGAGCTATTGCAGAGGTTTCTGGGCAGTTAAAACACCACTTGAGTTATATGCCATACAGAAAGAACCCGTAATCAGAATATACTGTTGAAATTATGAGAAATACAGAGGTTGAACTGGGACAGCTTTGTTGTCACATCATCCGTATATTTATAATGCTGAAGCTAATGGAAAAGACACAAGTTCTACCCATCCATCTGACTCCATCAGAAGAGAGGGTGGAGTGTGGGCATGGTCTGAAGGTTGCGAAGTCTTATCTTGAGTATCTGAACTCCCACTGACGCCAACAGAGACAGTGCAGGAAAAGGGTTTTTATGAAGAGGCCAACTATTACTGTTCTGTTACACACCTGGCACTTCCGCTGTTTCATTCAACCCATAAAGTGCATAATTGAACAAACATGTCTGCTGAGATCTTCAGTCCGATTGTTGGAAAAGGTTTGGGAATCCCGGTTCTAAAGTCTTAAAATAGTGAGGTGGCGATCCTAGTTCGCAGGTAGGTAAAGCCAGATTTCTTCATTCACTTCCCAGAGAGCTGCTCGGCTCAGCATTTCTGATGGAGGAGGATGGATTCTGGAGCCAAACTTTAGCCCCTTGTCAGAAAATTTTGCCCTGCATCTCTTCTTCGCTTGAGTTTCACACTCAAAATCTGGAATCAGGAAAGATGTGGGGGCTTCGTAGGTCATGTGCCTCTCGAGCAACCATGCACAGACACATGACACCAGGACCTTGTCACAGCGGTAGGCACTGGACAAAGGAAGAAAGCTTTAAAGCCAAGAAGAGATACACTGTTGCATTTTTAATAGTAATTTCAAAACTCAGGTTGAAGTATTTAGCTCTGAAAAAGTGTTCTCTCCGGTTGTTGGATGAAATGCTGGAATTACAGGATGAAATTGTGTAGCCCACCTTTTATAGGAGATAATGCATAATACGATCTTTTAGAATCTGTTAAATTGATTAACTATGTTAAACAATATTTTAAATCGCTTTTCTTCCTTCTTTCATCCATGAGCACTGTCAAGGAAGGGCTTGGCATTGAAATAGGCATTATTTAAATGGTGCCCTCAAGCATGGGAAGATACATGAGAAGCAGATGCATGATTCCAAAAGAACTCACCAACTTCAGGCTGCTTTATAATTTCTTCAGTTTTTAATGTGTGTAGCTGAATGCAAACCCCATCTTATTCTCTGGGTATGCTAAATCAATCAAGTGAATGCTAATGTCCTGCTAGCTCCAGCAATTCAGCTGGAATTGAAGTAGCAGAGACAATGCCCAGAGCTGAGCTGACATCATTGTGAATGGCTCCAATGCACAAATACAACAGAAAGAAAATAGGAGCTAGAAATTTTAATGTTAACTCTCTTAGAAGCACAGGAAAAAAGAATCATCATTGATCAAATAGAAATAGACAGAAAAAAATAATGCAGAGATAGAGAAATCTTATTTTTCAAGGAAAAAAAAAGTGGATGTGAAAATAGAATTCTATCAGAACAGAATGGGTTCTTAATAGTCCTTTAAAAGAAAATGCATGAAACAGTGATGAAGTGATTTTGCTGCATCTTTAAGGAGCTTGCTTTTGTCAGTCTGAGGTTATTTGAAAAAGGGCCTCTGCAGAAAATTGTGGTCTCAAATTATGTTTTTTTCATGCTCAGATTGCATAAGTAAGAAGCACCATTGCGAGCAGGAGTGACAAAGACAGCCCTGTCTTACACAGAGAAACCAGAAGGGGAACCTTGCTCTTCTGGCACTGCCTTGACATGATTTAAAGAGGGATTGTGGAGCCTGAGGACAGGACTAGGTTTGTGTTTTGGTTTACAGGAGTTCTGGTCCAGTGTGTGAGAAAATCTTTAGACATGGAATCAGTTTGGTCACCTGCAACCTGGAGATTCACAAAAGCTTCTGGCATGGTATTTATTGTGAGAGGGGTTATGGTGAGTAAATAGTTATTACTACAAGATGGAAAGATCTGTGAAGTTATGTTGACATTAGCCCACTAAGGGAAGAAGAGGAAAAGGAAGGATGGAAATAGCAGAGCATTTGACAGACCTGAATGTCAGTAGCTTCCATGAGTTGCTTTCTTGTAGCAAATGTTGACATCCCTTCATTTTTCCAAGGAAATGGAGGTTTTGAAGCAGACTTTTGCTTTCCTATACTGATGTTGAAATAGGAGACTCCCGAGCTGTTATGTGCAGAGGCAAAACAAAAATGTCTGCTAGATATGTGTTAGCAACAAACTGGAATTATTAATGATGTTAGCGCTGCAACTCAGATCCCCGTACTGCAACTGTAAATCTGTGATTCGGCAGAGAGGAGATGCACCGTGAACATTATATGCCTGGTCCTGGGGTGGGGGAAGAACTGCTTCATCTTTACCTGCTGGCTGAGGACCCATGAAAGACAGAGCTTGTTCTGTGTAGGAGGGGATGCTGTCACCCTGGCACTGTGATCAAATGTAGAAGCTTTATGCTTTCTGGTGAAGCAGGGATGCAAGCAGTGCTAATAGCGTGCGCAAGTGAGCAGGGAGTAGCAGGCTGCAGGCAAAAGAGGAGAGTGTCTAGGGTCTGAGGTTGCTGCATTTGAGATCAATTGATGTGTCAGATTTTAGCCTTTTTCTCTTTCAAATAGATGTTGACAGTGTAGTACTGTCTTACAGGGGCTCGGCTTGGCCAGTCCTAGTGTGCTATCTGGTTTCTTTCAGCTTGGTTTGTAAATAGTGGGCTGTATTTGGACTCCTGACTTGCACAGCCTTCTGTTACTGCAGCTACCACGCTGCAGCCTTTAGCAGGGGCACTGCTGTCGACAGCTAAACCACAGCGCTCCTGTGCTCTGCCTTTCATTGGCCTTTATGGATCCCCTTAACATATACAAAAATGCAAAGGTGCCACCCCTCCTTAACACTATGATAGTATCTACAGCGTGCCAGAGGCTTAATCGTATGGGAGGGGCACCAGGAAAAAGGCTGGCAGTGGTGCAAAGCAAATATTAATTCTATTCAGACCAGCTGCACCTTCCAGCAGTCCTTTGATGGCAGGGAGCAAGATAACGTCACTGCTGCTTGGAGCAGCAGGTACAAATAAGATGTCACACTTCCTAATTCCCAAGGGAAAAAGGTGGTAAATACAGTGGGGTCTGTTGAGGGGCAAGGGAGGGAATGCTATATGCTGCATAGTCTTTTCTGTTCTCCCCTCATTCCTATTGAGCTTCCATGTCCTTTATACTCTTGAGCTTCCATGTACTTTATACTCTCTGTATGGCACTTTTTTTTTTTAATTTTTATTTTAATGTGTGCAATATCTAACATGCTCATGATTCTGAGAGTACACTCATAGTTTCAAATGTTGATACGGTCATACATAGAATCAGAATCATAGAATCGCCTAGGTTGGAAGGGACCTTTAAGATCATCTAGTCCAACCATTAAAAAAAAAAAAATTCCCCTGGTTCCCACTTGTATCTAAACATCTTCCTTAAGGTAAGAGTAAAGCAGTAGCTGATTGTTACACCTTCTTTCATCTGGGCTTAATTTTGCTATCTCATTATTCTGAGGAATTTTTCTTGAGAAAAAAATGATACATGTTTTGGGTCAGTTATATCAATACGGGAGGCTGTGAAGCTGCTATGAAGGAATAGAGAAATCTCTTTACAAGTGTGAATTGTCAGTGATGTACAGTATCTATTCACACTCTAAAAGATTGAATTAAAAGTGATAATTATGTGCTGGTTTTGCTGCTTAAGTGATTTAATGCCATTATGACTGTGCTACTTAATGGAAAAGCTTAGAATCAGACTAGCATGGGAATACTAAAAATTTTAATGGATTTCTGCTCAAGTCATTCTTCCTATTAGGAAACAAACCCACCAAAATATATAACTAGGTCTTTGGATTCAATTATTAATCCTCTCTCCTAATTTGAAGAGCAAAATTATCACTTAACAGCAGTTCTCTGAAATAGAATTTTAATGATACTAGTCATCTCACAGTGGAACATGATTTTTCCTGATCAGAACAAAGGTAGAAGATTCTTAGTGCTGAATCAGTTTTAATTATTAAACCAAAGCAGTTAAAAATATAGTGTCAACAGCATATCTTGAACATCTGTCAAAGAAGCTGTCAGAAATATTTGCAATGGGTTCGTGTGTTACCTGGCTTCTCTGCTTGAGGAAAAGGCTTTGGAATGTGGTAATTGGAATGGGATTGTAGAAATAATGTACCGGAAGAGAACTACGCCATGCACTTGGAAGGATTCTTATGGGCTGATCATGGCATTTTATAGTTCTAAAACAAATCTGATGGGCTTCATCGTAATGTGGTCCTTTCTCCCCACGGAAATTTGCAGTAGTTTAGGTGAAGTGCTTGTTTTGGCTGAGAAATGAGAAAAGGAAGAAGACTGAACAGTTGTGGGTCATCCTTTTATAGGCTGGTGCTCAAGAAAATGGATTGAGCTATTGAGTTAGTGTAAGTCATGCTCCTTGAATGTGGATGGAAGTATTCATGGCTTATAGGGAGGCTCTATTGGTTACAACTGCTATTGCAAATTCAGAATTGGAAATAATCCCTTTTAGAAGCTCTGCAAAACTCTGGGAGGAATAAAGATAAAGGTGGGAAGACCAGTTAAAAAAACACTTCTCTTTTCATGATTAGCCACATATTTCCAGCTGTTCAGGCAACTGATTATTCCCTGGGATTTTTTACATCCCCTCTGAAGGCGTTATAAACTCAGGGAGAATTTTCCTTTGTGGCCTTAACTACCAAAGCTGCTTTGTTTCCAGTGTCTCATGGCAACTATTTGTGCTTTTTGATTCCTATCCTAGAAAACTGAAGTTAGCATTTATTCTACAGAACGCTTATTATTTGGGACAACAGTAATTTGCCAGGAGCAACTTCCTGACACCTCTGAAAATCAAGTTACCTCTTCAGGCCAGCAAGATGCCAGTCCTTTCTCACTGCTAGTGTTTTGGTGTTTTATAAGGCACAAGTCAAGTTGATACTGACCAAGAGGCTTGTTTGGCCTGGTAGTAGTAGTTAACTTTTGGGCACTCATGACAGAATACCCAGTGTCGCAGTGTCGTAACTGTTGTTGCCAATCTGTTTAGATTATTACGTGTTTTTCCTTTTCCATGTATTTGCATTTTGCCTCTTTCCATGCTTTAATGACAAATAAAAAAGTGTAATAGACTCATATTGTATGTTCCCAAGGTCTTTCTAATGGAAGTATTGGGACTTCTTTACAGTTGTACTCAGTTTTCCTGACTCACTGCAGGATAACGGAGCAGAGCCTTACAAATATTGTGAGGCTGAATTTCTTTCCCTTTGAAATTGAGAAATCGATACAAGTTGGCAGTAATGCTCATATGCAAACCAATGTTTTGGAAGACTGAATCTGCGGTTCACGGATGCTATTGGGATCAATGGAAATGTCGCTGCTTCATTTTCTGCTATGATCCCAAATTTTCTGTCAGCAGTAGCTAGGCTAATTGTGTGAGTTTCTCTGGTGATTTTTCCAGTTGGAAGTCCATCAGGAATACCAGCCATGATCAACATTAGTATAGGTCTTAATGCTGCTCCCCCTCCTCAATTTGAAGTGAAAGGGAAGTTGGAGTGCAGGATCAAGCCCTTAATTTGTTACTTACAGTTGATTTGAAGCTTAGTGTTCAAGGTCAAGCTCAAAGGGTAACGGAATAACTCAGGCCTGTGAGCAACTCATCATGTTGGACAGAAAGCAATTTGGTCCAAGGCGTAGCATGTTGGAAGATTGCCACTTCCTTTCTCTTTTGGTACTTGTCTGCATTCTCACTCCTGTCAACAGTCTCTTCATCCCTTTCTGTGGGTAACTGGCCTTCCTTCCTGAAACCTTCCCAAATTCAAACTGCACTTGCCAATAATTTTGTGTTTGTGTTTGATACAAAAGTTTTCAAAGGAGCTTCACAGACACTAATCAGGGTAAAAATGCAAATCTAAAATCTGTCTTGTTCTAATGTTTCCTTTGGAATCCATTTAATTTCTTACAAGCACACTTTGGCAGATGATGTGGCCCTTGTAGTAATAAATCACAGGAACATAAGACACTTCACTGCAGCTGCAACATGGCTAGTTAGGATCCTATTCAAGAAAAAGGCTTAGGCAGTGTATTTTCTTTCCTATACTCTGCTGTACCATTTTCCTCCCTTATAGATCAAGTGAAAAGACTCTCAGAATGCTCTTATAATTGTCTCCTTAGAGTTATAATCTGCAAATGCTTTTTTTCTAAAAGATAAAAATACCCAAATCTTAATGGGGCCTTTTTAAATGGCACATCATTAACTCTCCAACCTCCTTCACGGTTTTGTAAATCTCTTTAGTAAGGGTGAGAAGAAGCTTAGAGAGGTCTCTTTGATTAAAGGTTTGACCTGGAATTACTTTGAATTTGTATTATGGAGTCAGCAGGTTTACTGTGGTAGTCTTAACAGAGAATCTTTTGAAGTACTTTGCAGGTAGAGCTGTAAAGAGAGTAAGTATTATATAAAACTTGATAAAAATGCAGCAGAACCGGTTAAGCATCAGGGCACTATGTTGAAAAGCCATATCCATGGAGCACTGGGAACCAGCTACCTTGCTAGTTTAAAGCCTGAATTTGCAAGTCTTGTGAGTGGTATTAAATGGCAGAATTTCAAGAAAAGGAGGCTGGATTCAGTGGTCCATGAGGTCCCTTCAGCCCTATGCACAGGGTTCCTGCATGATTATAATCACTAAATAATAGCAGTTCTAAGAAATGACTCAAATCAGCGCGAAATATAGTCAGGTCAGTTAGTTTTATGGAACTTAATGTGCTCAGTGCTTCATCACCATGCATGGTTTGGCTCAAAGGAAGTGACCAAGGATACAAAAGCCTGTGAGGCCTTTTAACCCTACTAATTTTGAGTCTTACGGGTACAGGTTTCTTAGAAAGTGATGTTCCCTTCAGTGTCACCTAACTCTCTGGTAACAGATTTGCTTTATTTGTCAATGGTGACCCTATAATTCTGATTAATGGAAATGTTTCTCTGTAGGATGGGTGGCTTCACTTCTCCCTGCTATAACTTTTTATAGGATCTCTAAAGCTTAGGCAAAACTTTCAGTATGGGACAGTGAGTCTACACTGGATTTATTGTGCAATATTTAATGGCTAACTTCAGGAGCATTTGGGAGCAGAACCATCCAACATCTATAGTACTCGTGATATTTCAGAGTCTCAGAAAGGACATTCTTTGGCAATGTCCTTTTTCTTTAGCTTTCATAGTTGGACTTGGCATGAATATACTGCCAACATTCCTATAACTGCCAACTAAGGACAGGAAATTGCATCTTACAGAAATCAGCATTGCAGTATAGGTAGCCTTTGCTTTGGAAAGTCTGTTTGCTGGGCCCATATGTTGAAAGTCAGCATGACGGAGCATGCCTTGTGTGTAGCCAAATTTGCAAGACCTGTAGCAGAGCCATAATGTTGATGGTACCATTATAAGGTTAACAGGGGAGGTCAACTTTAATTTGCCTTGCTTGCCTGTTCTTCCTCATTTTCATACTCTGCAGAAATGCAAACAGCGTATGTAGAGAGACAAGTGTGTGCACACTTGAGCTACTCATTCACTGCACGGTGACAAGTGATGTCAGCTGAACTTCCCACAAAAGCAACACCATCTTAGTAGCAGTGATGTTATTTTTCAGCCTTTCAGACAGGGTGTCAGGACTTTTTCTCTGAGCTGTGCCCAGCCTCTGCTGCTCTGCTTTTGCCAAGGTGTCAGGACATGTTCTTGGAGACATGCCTTGTGCTGGAGGTAGGCATGTGAAGCAGCCCGAGGGAGACCTGGTACTCCTGTTGTCTCTCCCACCTGCCTGAGGTACAGAGCCATCCACAGCCATCTAGAGCAGCTCTTCCCCTAGACATATAGGGCAGCTCCATACTGGTAATCTGTGAGGTGGAGAGAGAAGCACTGCTGGTGGGGAAGGGGAAAAGAGAAGAAGAGGGGAGTGTGTTTTTCCTCTCCCAACTGCTAGAAGAGAAAGGCTGTTCAAAGAGGACCCAGAGCTGGAGAAGGGAAGCAGGAAGGACCCCCAGAAGGAGTGAGCAGAGCAGAGATGGTGAAAAATAGGACATGAAAGTGGCACTGCAGAAAGCTCTTTTAACCTTAAAGAAAAGTGAAAGGTCTTTGTGGCTCTTGAAGGAAAGCCTTCTCATTGGCTGCAGGTGGGGTTTTTTTGTCAGTTTTCAGGCAAAGTTAAAGAAAGATATTTCTGTTGCTCTGATAAAATGTTCTTTCCCTGCTGCAACGATAGCACTAAAGACATTGCAAGTGAATTATTAGGCTCCTGTGTATGACACGTGTGCATCCTCCCCCAGACCTTAGTGGCTGAATGTAGACACATTTCTCTGAAAGGTGTTCAATGCTTTTAATCCCTCCTGATGCTGATGACAGAGAAGGCTTCAGCTCTTATCAGAGGCCCCTAGCATTCTCTTAGAATAAGCCCAATTTCTACAGACTCTGGGGAAACTGAGTGCTGATCTGTTTAGTCTGATTAGGTGTCAGCAAGGGTGAAATACTGTTGAGGGAAGCATTGCTGCAGAGTCGCTTGAACAAGAAAAATATGTGATCCCAGAAGTTTAGCTGGTATTCAAAGCACAGCTCAGGTGGGTACACTCAGAACATCTGATGGGACAGGAGAGAAGACATGGTAGAGCACTAGCAGTGCAGCATTCAGAGCACTGCCAGATGCACTGTAGGCTTCCTACATGCCTCAAAGTTTTTGGGTATTTGAAGTTTTGTTACCGTTTCTTTTGAAGCAAGATGGTAGATATAAGCTCTTTACAGAGCAGTAGCATTGTACCTGCCTCCATATGTGGCCAAATAGGGTGGTACAACAGCAAGTTGAGCAAAGTAAAGCATTTCACTGATTTTGCTGTAATTCTGGGATGCATTTCCTTTATGACTCCCCAGCAATCTGCATACATTCTCCTGGAGAGAGGGAAGTGAATATTCCTGCCTGTGACAACCTAGACCTTTTTGGAAATGCTACTGCAGTGTTTAAAACTATTCAAAAGCCGGATGACAGGAGCCAGGACAAAACCTTAGTCTCTGTGCAGTGCTGATGTAACTGGTGAGATGGTCTGATGGTAATGAGATGAAAGGGCTCCAGGTCACTGTTGCCTTTTGTCTCAGTGGGGAGTGCTGTCCTTCATGCTGGATTTGATCCAGCTCCAATTAATATGATGGAAAAACACCCACAAAGTTTTCTATTATATTTCTATAAAGAAAGATCAGATCCTTATTGTTTGTTGCTGAAATACGTGGTGCTACTTGTGAAGTCTTCACAGACGTCAGCAGGAGCAGAAGATGATCACATCTTGTTAGGAAAAATTCAATGTCTGGAGAAATGTATGTTTTGTGACTTATGCTCCACAGCCCTAAGATATTTCTTGTATGGACCAGCCAAAGGCTGCTTGAGCCATCCTGTAGTCCTGAGCTGCCTGTGATGAGATCAGGCCTTTGAAAGAAGGAATATGTGGATCCATGGATTTGACATTGCTGCACAGCATTACGGGTGTATGGTGACAGACTGGGGCTAAGCACGGACTGCTTTTCCCATGCTGCACATAGGGGAGGTCGCTTGTACTAAGATTTTGCTCACTTTTGTTATGGAGTTTCAAAACAGTAGCAGAGTATCTAAAGGGCTAGTGCTGAGGCAAGTCCAGCTGCTTTCCAGGTAAGGGGATTATGCACCCCTTCCTTGTTTTAGGCATGTAATCTTTTTGTCCTCTGAATCACCACCTCTGTTGGAAATACCCTTGTCTTTCACCTTGTATTCTCCTGGGGACTAGAGTGCAAGCTCCTATCTTTGAGTACTGTGTTGAGAACCAAAGCAGGGTCTGTGTGTGCCCCTTCACGCACACAAAGCTGCAATAGGAAAAATAAAAATACTACCTTCTATTCCTTGGAGCTCTGACATCTGTCTCCTATTCTCTGATTTTCATACTATGCCATTTCCTCATCTATTTTACTGGGTGCGTAGGAGCCTTTATTGCTTCCAGTATTTAGATAGAATGAAAACTATTGCTTGAATGAATAGCTCCTGAAATTGTTTCCTTGCTGGGAATCGTTAATATGCCATATGGATTCAACTCATGCATCTGAGCTAATATTGCACCCAGAATTGCAAAAGCTATTTTTTTGAACCCTTAACCCCTTATTGGACAGGAGAGGATGATTTTTTTTTTTTTAATAGCTGAGGTTTCAAATGCATATATGCTGCAGTCATTCAAGATGTCACATTTGGGCATCTCCTCCCAAAGTTATATATCTTATTCTCTCACCAACGATCTCAGGATGTTTTGCAAAGTTATTCTCAATTCAGATGTGAGGAAAAGGAGGCATAAGAAATGTCAAAATGTCTCTTGCAGAGCTGAGAATGGAGCTGTCCTCTGGCTTCTACCAGGCAAGCCTCTTCACTTCCCTGTGCTGGTGGTCCAGAAACCTGTATTGCTGAGGAACAGGGCTGTCTCCAGCACTCAGACATCACTGGAAGTTCAGCAGGAACTGGCTGGAGTAGCCAATGTTGGGAGAATTGGAAAAGGTTGAAATGAAAATGTGGAGTATGGACAAGAGATTGCAGTAGATGGAGATTATGGACAAGAGATTGCAGTAGATGGAGATTTGAAGGCAAGTGTCTGACAGTGCTCTCTCAGCCTACTGCAAATGTGGAATTAAACATACTGACTTTAATCACCTTCCTTAAGCCTTTCTGATGTTTACCTGCTACATGCAAGGAAATAGTTCCTCTGGCTCAGCTGACAAATGGTAGTTCATTAGGATATGGTAATTGAATTGCTTGTGATTGTCTTTTGCTGCTCTTAGTATCTGAGAAAGAAGAGTATTCTAAATTGTAAGGGAAATAATCTATCCTGATTTATGCCACCAAAAAAAATCCCAGAGGAAGATTAATTCCAAGAAACAGAAGCGTCTATTAACATAAATGACTGTTAGCTATCATGAGCGTTAAACTTAAATATATCTATTCTCTCCATGTGGCATCACAGTTTTTAGTGCAGAGGCTTGAGTGCTACATTAAGCTGAATGAGGGAAAGTGGAAGCTTTATAGCTCAGCCAGGCATTGAAATGGTACCGGTTCGGAAAGCTTGACAGATGAGACAGGCTTGAGAAAAATAGGTGAATCAAAGCTGTAGTTAGATAACCAACTCAGCCCCAATACACCCATTTCTCCTATGGTTTAGTAACGATACTTCTGTTGATTTACTTGCCTCACCTTGTCTCAGGAGATGAGATCTATAACAATGATAGAGAGCTCCGTTTTGAACTTACGTGAACTCACTCAACAAGGGGATTAAAATTGGATTTCAGCTTAGTTTCTCTCCTGCTGTCTAGCATCAGGAAGTGTGTTGCAAGCAGGATAGATGTCATGCCTGCTATGCACCTGCGTGTCCTCGAGTATTAATGGGCTACATAGATGCCTCCCATTTTTAGGGCAGGGTTGCTCAGATTGCAGCTTGAAGGCCTGTTGTGGCTGGGACTGTCCCTCTGTGAGCTGTTCTCAGACGACAAGTGTTGTGTTAGTACCAGCCCGCTCCTGCTCTCTGCCGTCCCTGTGTAATTCTGCCATCTCGCCCGTGGGAGGACAGCGCTGTGCATTTCCAGTCGTCCTGCATCCTGCCAGGCAGCCATGGAATTTGGGCCTGTCTGCGCTACTTCAGCTCTGCAGTAAGCCCAGCACGTCCTCCTCGGCTGAAGAAGCTTCTCTTCTGCACTTGCAGAGCAAAGCACGTTTTCTTGGGAGGTGTCAGGGCTGTGTGTGTGTACTGTCAGCGCAGTGTGGTAGTTAAACTTCATCCTCGTAGGCAAAAGACTAGATGAGGCTGCAGAACAGCTGCAGAAGAGGTAGCCGTGTTACCATCGGAAAGCATCTCAAAGCAGACTATATGTGTTCACCACAGCTGGCGGAACTTGAGGAACAGAAGTTCTTTGGCTTGAAGGTGGTCACGATAGTACTGAAACATAAAAAAGTATGGTAGAAACCAGTCTGGCCAAGCAGTATACTCGTGATACTACTCCACGTTTCATCCTTGGTACCATTCATCCAATGGCCGGCAGTTCTCTACATTGGCCGTAGCTGATTCTGAGAGCTGTTTGCTTCTGATTCTCTCCACTGGAGCATAAAGTAGATATGTGGAAGAGTTGCTACTGGATCTGCTTTTAGATAGACTTAGAAACTGAAGAAAATGAAACTTTTCCTTAAATTGAGGTGGAAAGGCTAATGTGCAGGGAGATTGCTCTCTAAAGCTGAGTTGCTTTCCATCGGACAGTGGTCAGTAAACTGGTGTCTTGATTGCATTTATTTTTAAGCAAATATCTTTCTGAAGTGGGAAAGAAAAATAACAGCCAGCCAGCTTTGTGCCAGTAAAAAGGGTGCTGCTTTTTCCCAAGCTTGCTCTCAACACCATCTCTTGTTGTGAGCCAGCCCCAAGGGGGGCTTTACAACATACAAGCAAAGCAGACCCCAGAGGAGCCGACTGTGTTTTGGGAGAGAATGAACTGTCTGAAAGATTAATCCTTTGTTAAGGTATGGGTTAGTCTACTGCCTGTCATATTTTAACTCCAGTCCCCTTCAAGCACACATCTAAACTCTTGCCAGTAAGAGATCTTGTAAGCCATTTCATTCTGACTGCTTGATATCTGCTGCTGAAAGACTGGTGATAAAATTCCATGCATTAAAATACACTGGAAAACTAGCAGCATGATGCAGAGTAAACTGCAGTGTTGTATGCATATGGCTCTTGGCACAATATTACTTTTGGTCTGTGAGGAGGATTACCACAAAGTAAATTAAAAAAATGCACAAAATTTCCTCTTCAAAGCATTTATTTTACCTCTGTCAGCTCTGCAGTGCTTTCTAAAATACTCGAAACCAGATCTGTACATGGCCCAGCTGAACAAAAGCAACTGGGGGGAGATCTCTTGTTAAAGAAAACACTGGCTGTGTTAAGCCTTTTCTTTAATGCTTGACTGCAGAATGGATAAAAGGTTTGGGAGTAAAGGGAGAAATGATGTTTTCCCATTTGTTTGCTTTCTCCTGTATGATCACTAGAGGCAGAAGCGCACGCCAGATCCACCCTTCAGCGTGGTGAGGCACAAACAGTGCTAGTTTGAACTCCTAGTTAGTGTGTCTGTCCCTCCTGAAGGGGAAGATGACTATACTGCTGCACTGCAGGAAGGGAAGAACTCCTCCTGCTCTGAAGAACTGGTGCTACTCCTCCCATTTCCTAATCATGCGATTAGAAAGAGTCAGTATTGGACTACAGTCCCTGAGCCTGGCCTCTTCTACATCTTGAAATGATGGTTTGGAAGCGGAAAGGACCAGGGCTGGTTTTCTTGCTGTAAGACATTTCTCTTACCTCTAGAGGCTGAGTTGCAAGTTGCATGGATAGAGGGGCTATGGGTGACAAAGGATGACTGTATTGGTGAGACTGTACAGGATTTTGGAGCAGCTCCTACAGCAATTAACCCAGGGCACTGCTGGCTCCCACTGGTCTGGTTTGCTCTGGCTGCATTGGGGTGGTGGTGGAAATTATCTCACAAGACACAGCGGAACACAGTATCCTATTTTAAGAGCAGAAGTCAAATTTTTGTAAGTACAGCTAATGGACTGAATGTTTGATGTAGAGCCTACACAGGTCACTTAGTGAAGCTGAAATAACATCATGAGTCTTAACCCTTAACAGCTTCCTGGTTCAGTAGTGGCCCTGGAAATAAAATCTGTCGTTTTGAGTTCTAGTGTGTGCCAGGCTGCATGCTGTGTGCTCTCGCAGCACCACAGTACCAGAACAAGTGCTCTTTGGCAATTGGATGGAGTGTTAGGCAGTGAAAAGGATGGGTAGAAAACCTCTCTTGGCCCTTGCTTCCTTTCTTCTTGCCAGATCAAACAAATGACCCTGAAGCTTGGGAACGCTCTACAGAAAATAGCAGGTATGTATGGGTCAAGCCCAACTATTCTAGATGGAGTAGGGACTATCATGTCTGACTCATTTTTTTTCTTTCTTTTTTTCCTCCTACAGATGGGTTATTTTGTTTTGACTCCAGTTATAGTCACACCTGTTTCTGAACAGAGATGTTTGTTTTTATACCTGGGAGCTGAGGCTTTTTGTAGAAGATGAGTTATAAAGTGCTTAATTAGGAGGGTGGAGAGCAGCTTGAAATGAAACCTACACCTTCCCAGTGAGAGTGACATTGTGCTTCTCAGCTGTAGAGGCTGTATTGATTAATTCACGCTGCCTTGAAATGCTATTGTGCTAGTTGCCTTAGCTCTAGCAAATGGTGTGTTTATAATAAAGCACAAAGTGTTTGAAATAATAAGACACAAAAATAATCACTGTAGTGGAGCAATAGAAAACTCCATCTTAAAAAATGTACAAAGCATCTTTTTCTGTGTGATTGGTCGGTGCAATGGTCGGGTAGCACATCACAGTGAGTGCTATGCTTGCTTCCACCTGAGATGAGGGAGAGAAAGCAGCCACTGAAATGAAAATAAGAACACAGTGAGAGTACTTAAGCTACTCCAGACTCGTTCATCGACATGATGAGTAAACTTAGACAACAAGCAGTGTATCAGAAAAGAGTACAGATTATGCTCTGCTTGAAGAGGGGGGAAGAGGGAACCCTCGCTTATGCCCCAGAAAAACCACACCAAAACCAAGCCCAAAAATCCTCTTGGGCTATTTCTTGGCTATTTTGAAAGCAAGCAATCTAGCATGCATCTAGCCTAATAAGCTGTTTTCTCAGAGGAAGGAAGCCAAATCTCTTAATATTAGTGGACCAGTGCCATGGGCATCTCTATCTTGTGGCATATTCATTGTAGGAAGAAACTGGGGGGAGAGGGAGGGAAAAACAGGAAGAAGACTGTTGTCCTTGGCAATATTCTCGTTGTCTCTAAAATAAGTTTGTGACTGAAAATATTTATTTGAACTGAATGCAAGAGAAGATCAAAACTATTGTATCAGACCCTGTGAATGAAGGGGGTGAAGAACGCGTGTTCAGGTATGATGATTTCATTGGCTTTGAAACAGCATTTCCTGTAGTAGCAGAAATTGTCAGATGCTAGTCAGAATTCTTATTTGCTTTTATATAAAACAGACAAAAAAATTCTCTACCACTTTAATGGCTCTCAATGTTTATGTATCATCGTCTATTTCATACCCACCAAGTACTTCTACAAGCTCTGAGTCACTTCAGCTGCAAAACACCAAGAAGTAGTTAATATTTGCTCCTTACGAATGGGATGGTCTCAAGCCCCGTTAATTTTGGATTGTACTCCTCAGACCTGTTGCCTTCTTACAATTCTAACTGAAGACAAGGGTAGCTGTAGGAGCTTCTTGTAAGAGAGGATAGAGCCAGATTAGGTTGAGTATCGTGCTGTGCTGACTCAGGTGCAGCCTTCAGCAGTGGAGTTACTGAGCTGAGAGCAGGGAGAGGAGACTTTGCCTCTGTCTGCACCCACATTTTCCAGAAAGCCCTAATTGATTTGCCAGGAATAGAAACCAGGTTTGTGAGGTGGTAATGGTCTTTCTTCTCTCTGTGTGTATTTTTGAGATGAATACATGCTAAAACTAATGTAGTAGCCATAAAATCACTAAAAATTACCCTGCTTGAAATAAAAGTGTCAGACCCACTTGTGATTATTTAAGAGGAAAAAGTCATCATGTGCTGCATTAGAGATGAAGCCTGTGCAGAAGAGATTTTTAGGAGATTCTCTCTTCTCTCTTAGTGCAGCACTGGTGGCTACTCAGGAGCACAGCTATTTAAAACAATGGTTTGATGACTTCATTAAACTGCAAGTTTTTCGAATACAAAGTATAGTCCAGAGAGAAGTTTTTTTTTTTGGTATACTCTTAAAAAGTCAACAGTCCATCCCTTCCTGATATATATCCTTGACTGTGGGAACAAACGGTGCTGTAACTAGTCTGAGTTCCATCCTTGTTTAAAGAGGCAAAGTATTTCTCTAATTAAAAAGAAATTGGGATTATTTGTCTAAACTTTTCTGTGTAACCTGAATTAGACAACTGTGGGTTTGGGTCCCAATGTAATATGGATGCAATTGCAAAAATCAATGCATAAAACAGAGCCCAGAAGAGAATTATATTTAACAGGAGACAGAAAATCAAAACAAATTCCAAACAAATTAGAAATTAAGACTGCAGCAGCTTGAGCCGAGTTTGCCTTATGGGGAAAGCTTATTAACGTAACTAAGGTGATTCTTTTATGCCAGAACTCCCCATCAGTAGTATTTGCCCATGTCACATCTCTGTTCTGTGACTTAATACAGCAATACAGGTAGCAGATCAACAACGGTAAAATGACAAAAAGATAATTAAAGCTTTACTTCACAACATGTTGGAACTTTAAAGATATTGGAAATTGCTGATACAAGTTCTAAGCACCTGAGCTGTAGCAATAACACAGAACAGAAGCAATATAGCTTTTAGTCTAGAGAAATATCCATATTTCCCAGATCTAATAAAGTATATTGGATCCTTAATTTGTTTTAGAAAAAGATCCAAGCACTTTGCATTTGTTTAACCTAATCCAATGTTAATCATTGCTAAAATGGAAGGGCTCTGTCTTGCATGTCACAGAGAAAGATCTACCAAATATGTAGCTTTTGGAAGAGATTGGTCACTTGTGTTTATAATAGTAACCAAAACAATGAGAAGGCTACCCTCTTTCACATAGGTTCATGTAATTTAAAAAGCACTGGAAGTCTTTTAACTATTCACTAGCTAAAATATTTGTAGGAAGAGAAGGTTCATGGGAGACTGCCTCATCAGAGAACAAGCAGGAGACAGATCCAAACTCCTCTCATAGGTGCACATGGACAGGGAGCAACAGCTGCAAGTTTGAACATAGGAAATTCTGGTTAATTATAAGGAAAATCTTTTTACCACAATGGTGCCTAGAGAGGTTGTGGGATTTCTGGCCTTGGAGGTGTTCAAACCTCAGCTGGATGGTTCCCTGAGCAACCTGCTCTAATTGGCCCTACTGTGAAGAGGACCTCAGGAGGACCCTTCCAACTCTGTGTATTCTGTGACGGTATGATTTTTGAGACTGGAACTGGGCCTTTAACTCTTGAACTAATGTTTATTGTCTCTAGTAGTACTAATATAGATAAAATCTCTTGACAGTCTGAAGCAGCTAAAATAACTTGAAGGCATTTGACTTGACAGTTTGTATAGCAAAATCATTTGCACCTGGGTCAGTATGTCAGGCAGTTTTTCATAGAGTATAGAAGTAAAGAAACAACCATGGGATTATTTCTGTGTTTCCCAACATCAACATAGTTGAAAATAATGGGAGTTAAAATGCTGAATTGTGGTGCTGAAAAATAATAACTGGAAAGATTAACCTGTTTTAATAAAAAAAAAAAAAAGAAAAAAGAAACTAATTCAGGATATGTCAGCCTGATATGAAGTTATTTATGTGCCTATGCTATGGTAAGAGTAAGAACAACTTCTGTGTTGCGGATTGACAGTGGAATATATTTTACCCTGACATTGTATTCCAACACAGATCCAGGTATTTCCCCAGTGCTTTTCTTCAGGTAACCTGTGTTGTGATGGCCAGTGTTTTATGGACTGCTCTGTTCCTATGCCCAGTTTTGCCGCTCACTTTCCTAATCCTGTACTATTTCTGGGTGCTTGCATAAATTACCGAGGAGCGTGCACCTTTTATCTCTACTGACTGTCCTGTTTTGAGGCACTGGCTCATATAAGATCAGCTGGTTATTTACAGCTGTCCAGCAGTCCATTAAATGTCTGCTCTGGGTACCTGAGGTCCATTTGGATGGATAGCTTAGAATGTATTTAGGGCACTTAAGCACCTCTGTCCCTTTTCTCCCTTGAGTTATTGCAGTATTCTTTAAGCCTCCTCTTTGTTTCATTCATCTTGCAAAAGAAAATGTTTAATGAGCCCCCCTTGTGATTTTCCAACTGTTGGGCTGGCTGCAAACTGTCATTTCCAAGAGGATATATTAGTGGTGCTGTTATCTCTTGATCATGTCAGTATTAATGCATGTATGTGCTGTTTCTGCCTCGGTCTCACATAATTACAAGCCTGTGTTTGGCAAATGAGGATATGTTTGCTTTCTTGATTAAGAAGGTTCTAAGAAATTTTTGCATGCTTGGTAGCATATAACTTATTAAAAGAACTAGTTTAGAAGAGAAGCCCAGTAGTAGAGATTCTAAGCATTTCCCTAATACTTTCCCCTGAAGGGCAGAAAGCAGTTTGTAAATGCTAATGAAATCAGCTTTGCATTACCCCACTGAAGTAGCTGTGCATTATTCCTATGAGAAGATGGAGGCTCAGCATGATTAAGTGATGTGTCTGGATTCACGTGGCTGCTCAGGTGTTGGCTTTCAGCACTAGACCCAGGGGCCAAACTGGCATACAGTACAGTGGCTTGGTAAAGTGGTATTTTTTTCTCTTCTGGTAACTGCTATTTTGTGTCGTAAGAACTAAACTCTTGTTTAAACAAAAATGTCCCTACTCTTTACAGTTGGGAAGTTAATATTCAAAACATGAACTGCATGTAATCAATACCTTATTCCTGCAGTCAGCCTGATAAAATAAATATTAGGGAGAAGTGGACTGCAGGCATTTCTCCCATGATTAGTTTAAAAGTTTGCCATGAAGACTCAGATGACACCAATGAACTGTTTCTCCTCCAGTCAAATGAGACAAGAAAGGAGCAGGGTGGGTGCATTGATGTGCTAGAAGAGACAGTACACATCACATCTTGCATCAGAGGGAATGGATGTTGGGTTTTATGCAAATCCTCACTTCCTTCCACTCTCATCTCTGTCTGGGTCACAAAGAGAGGACCTGTCCCTTAGAGCCGGTCAGTGGTGCCCCATTGTTCAAATTCACCTGGTGTAGGCCATCATTTAATAGTATTTTTTTCTGATGAGCCTTCTGATGTCTCTTCATAGCTCTGGCATTGTCAGGATTGCATGTTTCAGACTAGCTTCTTCTGCTGTAGCATTTAAAAGGAGCCATCTTAGTATATTCTTATTGTCTTACAGTCGTATTGTATACTGATGATTATTTTTTACTAAAGTTGTTTCAGTAGCTATTATAGTACTTCTGTAATATTATAATAATATGTCTGTATGGTCTTCAGAATTTTTTAAGCTTCCTTGGAGGAACTGGGAAAGTTGGAAGGAGTTGACTATGGAGGGCTCAAGCCCTTTCTTGATGTACTCATGCACTCCAATATTTAAACTGAAATAAAGCCAGTGAATCTGGTCAGGCAGCTTTGTTGACACATGGGGATGGGAATATGTACAGGGATCTGTTGGCTACATCCATGTTCAGTTCAGAAAAGCTGTTGAGGTGGTCCACTGGGTGAAATGAAGCCACTCTCTTGGAATCAGTGGTGCTACAGCTGCTTTACCAGTGCTGAATCCCAGCCAGCTTCAGAGCCCGTACTCCTTTATATGCAACCCTGCAGAGAATGGCGTAAATTTGACCTTGTGCAAGAAAGCCAATTGACAATTTAATTTAGTGGCTGGTAAGTACTCCTGAATCCCATGGTCCTTCCAGGATCTAATTCTCTAAGCACCTGTGTCAGTGAAATTACTATTAACCCTCAGTGCACTGGCAGCGTTGCTGTACCTAGTAACTTGGGGCTCTGGCAGCAGACAGGTACTTGTGATCTCAGGTAGTTTGGAGTGGACAGAAGCAATCACTTGAATGAGAGGCTGGATTGTAATGCAAAATGGTCTGTTGTGTGCTAAGCCCAGTGTAGAAATGGAAGCATACTTAAAAGAATCAGCATGCCAGCAAGCGGCAACAGGAACGTATCTAATGCTGGGTGGCCTGCTGTGGGACATGAAGAGACAGCAGTCGGTCTCTTTCATCTGGTGCTGTTGTCCCCTGTGCTGACAGCAGGGTCCCTACAACCAAAAATCTGAATTTGAGTTCATTCTTGATGCTTTGGGAAGGATGTCTGTTTACCTAGACAAGAGCAGCGCGAGCAACTTTTGTCAGAGTTAATAAAGTAGCTGTCTGAGATTGGAGCAGAGCTGACTGGGTTATTGGGGTAGTGCTCCGCAGTTCCTTGTCTCAGAGTGGGAGTGCAGGTGGTGAGCAGAGCCTGTGGCCCAGTGGCTGGCATGCCAACTTCATCCATCCTGGATCTTGGGTTTCCCGGTTGCTGCCTGCTACTCTGCTGCCCTTCCACCTCACTAAGTCCAGTAGCTTTTGCACGAAACCATGCCTGGAGTGGTCTGTCAATTACTGTTCATCTAAAAACAGTATTAATAGGCAAGCGTGTGCTTGTGTGTGTGTGTGCTGGTAGCACAGCTGGGAAAACAGTCCGGCACCAGCTTTTGATTTAGGCTTTGGGGATGTACAAGCCTCCACAGAATGAGCTTTTTGTGATGGATGAGCAGTGAGATGCATTTATATGGCAACTATTATGGTACATGATAGAGACTGGGGACAGTAATGAATTTTTTCCTTGAAAGGCAGCAAGCTCTAAGTTGCGCTGAAAGAGCTGGGAAACTTATGAATAATCTTCTATGGATGTGAGTTTTCTTGTGGTGTAAGCCTCTCCTCCTGTTGCCTGGTCTGCTGACCTTAAAACTTTAGGTCACTTTTTGAAGCCTCAACTAATGAGGACATGTGCACATACAAGCATTTGATGGAAATTGGGTCATGTCAGTCTTCTCATTATTGTAAAAAAATACCTTAGTAGTAATAGTGAAAATTGCCTTATTTATATTTTTTTATTTTTGTGGCAGAAGGGAGGCAAAGAGTACTTTCCTGTCTTAACAGCCTTACCCCTGGCAGAATCAGTTAAAATGGAAAGTTATTGCAGCGTGAAGATCAGAGCAAAGACTCTGATAGAGTGCAGCTGGTCCAGACCAGCCTTGATTAAACCATCATCTGTGATTCAAAATTGGTGGTGTAAAGCTGTTGAGGTCACTGCATATAGGACAAGGCTGATGGTGGTTATTTCTTGAGGGGCTGCGCTTTCACCCACATTTACACCAAGCCCTAAATGAATAATACTTCAAAAATGAAGGGAGGCAGTGGTGTTTAGCAAAGGCTTATTCCCTTATTTCTGAATTTACTTGAGCTTAGATCCTCAAGAAGGCAGATATGGAACAAGCTACTACTTTTGGGACCTGCAAATCCTTGTAACTGTATTAACCCTGGAGGAGCCCATGTCTTCAGGTGTATTTGTTTTCTTGTTACTGAAGTGCCACTGGTGCCTGAAATTCTGCTGCTTGGCTCAGAGAGGGATAAATCACACCTGTGGTGGGTGGCCCAGTCTCTAACTGGAGCTGCAGTCTCTCTGGGCTTCCTAAGAGGAGGTCTCTCTGTGTTTGTCTTGGTTGTGGCTACTGATCTAATAGGTATTTTTTAAGGCCTATGTAGGAGAGTAGGCTCTCTGTCACCTTGTAAAAGCAGAAAATGGTATTATGGGAGGACTAATATTGTTTCCTTCCTTTATTTAGGAAGATTTGACCCATCTTCTGGGTGAGTGCTCTGACTACTAGACCAAATGCCCTTTGGAGAGGGAAACAGGTGGCCACTGAGAGAAGAAAGGGTAAGTGTGATGTTTTTGATTTGGGTACCTTGGGTGAGGAAAGAATTGGGAATCCTAAATTATATAAAACAGCAATAAATTGGGGTGCGGGGAAGGACTGCAATCCAGGCTGTTTTTCTCTGCTAGTACACCTTGAGTACTGTGCTCCTCTCTGGTCAGTGACTGTGTAACTATTCAACCTGGAGTAGATCAGCCTTCGTTTGTGTGAGTGCAAGCATTGCTTTCTCTCCTTTGTCCCAAGGAGCGTGATGCCAGAGGATCCTCTTTAGAGCAGTCTGCCTGGGTTTCCTCAGGCAAGGAGGGATCTGAACCTGGGACTTTCTGTGTACTTGATCCTAGGGTTAGAAAGGCTTCTTTATAGTAAAGCTTAAAGATTGTACATTCCCTGTGAATCTGTAATTACTATTTGCTAGCAAGGCTAACAGCTTTTGTGTGTCATTGGAAAATGTTGTAGGTAGCAATGATAGCTGGGGGAAGGTATTGGTTAGCACAGAGAAGAAAAAAAACCACAGGGGTGCTGGTTCAAAGACTCTGATTTTTTTTCAAAAAGTTCAGGAGACTTTTCAAGGTATGTGGGGAGGTGCATCTCTGCAGCTGAAACAGAAAGCACTTTGGAGAAATGGGGTTTCTGTGCTCTCAGCACTTCCCACTGGCAACCTTAAGAGGCTCCTGTTCTGTTTTTGGGAATTCCCATTAATTACCACTGGAATCAGGCTCATAACAATGGAGAGCCCTGAACATCACAGATAACTAATAAACCACACATGGGAGGGAGTGGAGGTGTTATTTTTCTTCTGGGCTCCATACTGAGTAGTAACACTGGTCCTAGTGTGCCTTAACAATTGGGTTATGTTTCAGCTGAAGCCTTATAAAGGGCTCCATGTCCAGTGAATGGGCCTTTGTGGTTCCTCTCCTGCAGTGCACTGCAGTGTTTGTGTGGCGCGTAGGAACCCTGGGAGCGTAATTCAGATGCCACACACTCCTTCACAAGGCAAAACAACATTAAAACATGGGGAGCTACAAAACTCTGCTGAGGCGTTTTGTGGTGGCAGCTTTCATTTCTTTCAGATTGGTACACTTCAGTACTGGGTTGAAAGAACACAGGATTGTAATTAGTTGAGCTGTAGTTTTCTGATAACTGCTTAAACCCTAAAAAAACCCTAAAAAACCCTAAAAAGTGTGGTATTTTTCTATCAAAAAGGAAGGTTTGTGGTTCATATTTCTATAGATCCTCATCCTTAAGGAGAAATGG
>KZ506035.1:161220-186450 GCA_002844005.1 Limosa lapponica baueri
GGGGCCTCCCAGGGCTGTGGCTCTTCCCAGCAGCTGGATCCCAGGTCACCACTGTGCCAGGTCAGAGCAGGCCTTGAGCAGCCAAGCCCTGCCAGGGAAGGGTTGCAGAGCATCCTGGTGCTCTTACACTCTTGCATTACAGCAGATGTGAGTCTCTTTAGTTTGTACATCTGACACCTTATAGGTACTGCTGAAGATTAACAGAAAGGCTTGTTATTTTATAGTGTAGAGTGTTTTCTTATATCTGATGAAGGGAATTAGGACCTGAAATTTAATGTGTTTTATCTGGCAAGTTAATCAGCTGTGAGACTGGCTGTGCAAAACAGATCATAGGCTGTTAATGAAGATTCTTCCGCTGTGCATAAGACCTGAGGTGTATTGACAGCAGGCAGAAATGAAAGGAAAATTTGTGTATTTCAGCTACAGACTTGACAGAAGGTGAATTAGAGAGCAGTAAAGTCAGCCTGAATGTGATGTCTAGACTATATTATATTATGGGAACCTTATTTCCAGACTAACGCAAAAGAAAGGGGATAGTATTTGCAAATCAAGAGACTCAAATCCATAGCCTTGTCTTCCTGACTGAGAGCAAGACCATCTGTTTCTTGCTAGTGTTTGCAAGTGTCAGCTTTTATTGCATTCCATCTTCCTTGCTGCTCACAGAAAATTGCTTGCTAATTAACGAGGAAAAGTTCCCAAGATGTAATAAATATAGAGACCTTCCTTTAAACCTTTTTGGCTTTACTGAGATCTGTCTAGTCTTTAGGTGGCCAGGTCTTACCAAATGATGGTACGTTTCATAAATAGCTGTCGTGCCCTCTGTGATCGTATGTACTCCACTCAGGAGAATGGCAACTTATTTGGAAAACAGATGGCCTTAAGTCATGGTTCTACTACTCTGCAGGCCAAATGGCAAGACACATCTTTTGCTTTTACTGCTTTTCCACTGTTTTTCTTGCCATGGTGTTTTCATACTGGTTAAAAATACTGTGGGTTTGTTGCATTGCAAGTGGTTGCGTGTTCATACTTTCAATTCCAACTGTCTCCTTTTTGTTCTATGCAATTACTATTCACAAATTTAACGTGCTACTTATTTCTATTGAAGCATGTGGAAGATCAAATGTTATATAAAATGAAGTCTAATGTTAATCCCTGTTGAGGCACACTTATAAGTGCCTTTCTTGTTCAAAACATTGCTGCCCAATGTTGCTCTCTGCTTATGATTTCCAGTTAACTTCCAAACCATATGACAGTGCTTCTGTCCAATTTCATTCAAACGTTTTAGTGATTTTGTGAGGCACTGTAGTGGATGTTTGATGAAAGTTAAAATATTGCATCTCCTGTGTTCCCTTCAGCTACTGTTTTTTATAATTTGATCAAACAAAGCAGTCAATCTTCCTTGGCCCAATTTCTTTTATTGGCTATAGTGCCATTGCAAGCAACAGCACACAGTGTGGGATTTTCATCCTGGATTGAAGCAGGAATGTTTCAGTGACAATTACCAGGGTTGCTATCATTTCTGCGTAGACAGACAGGCATTACTGTGCAGGTGATGAAAATAGAAAAGACACTTAGATGACAGAAATGCAGCATTCTGCGCTGTGTCAGGAGGCAAAGCTCCGCGTCGGTTCTGTTCCAAAGTCACCATTCAGATGCTAAGGTAGTGGTAACGATACCGTGGATCAGAATGCGCCCTCAACCTCCCCTTTGTAGGGCTTGCCTGTATAGGCTCTCTATGCTCATTTCTCTTCTCTGGGCATTTCATACGCCAGTCTCTGACTCGGTCTCTAGGTGCCACGGTAATAGATGTATTAAAGCACTTTTTCTAGGCAAAGGAGGCCAAAGGGGCTTTTCAGAGTTGTGAAGGAGCTGTGATTCTCTAAGACTGACAGGAATTGCTCTGGCTGAAAACTAACAGCATAACGAACTAGTGATTAAAATTCAAGATGCAGCAACTTTGCAAAACCTAGTCAAGAGAGCTTGTTTTCCCTGGTTGGAACACAGTCAGAACTATAACAAACCTTGGCAAATATAAACTCTCTACTGCTCCTGCTCCCTGCCAGCACAGTACCATGCTGCAGCTGGCTCTGTACTGCAGCAATTGGCTCTGTTGCTGCCTGTGTAGCTTCCCAGCTTCTCAGGTAGCCTGTCAACCCTTTTTCAGAGAAACCTGTAGCTCAAAGTGTCCCTTAGACCTACTGCATATCCTTCACTTCTGTGTGCTTCAACATTAGCACAAGGGAAGTGGAGAAAATGGGTTTATAGTTGGCTAAATGCTCAAAGCTAGGAAGAGCCTTCCTGTGTGGGAAGGCTGCAAGAGGAAAGCTTTCTGAGGTTATCTGCAGCTCCCGCGCTGAGAAAGGGTGAGGGGGGAATTAGGTTGAACGCAGCAGCCTTCTGCTGTGCAGCTGGACCGTGCAGGGTGCTGCTAGTGTCCAGTTGGTGCCACGTGCCAGCATTCTCTCTGCTTGCCCAGCAATACCGCCCTGCTGACCAAACTTCCCTTAACGGCTCTTGCATTTGGGAATCTGTCTAAAAGCGCTTGCTGTCGCAGCTGTTCCGTGTGCTGCTTTGCAGCGATGGCCAGGCTGGAGCTCTGTACGTGTGTCTGAAATGTTTCCTGCCGGAGCACAAAGCAAACTGCTTTTGGCAGTGTAATGCCCTGACTTTGTGGGGAATCACAGCACTGCTGAGGTGGTGTGCTGAAAGAATGTGTGTGTATTATTGGTGGTTTTTTTTTTTTTTTTCCCCTCAGCATCTTTTGAAAGACAAGGATTCCTGCTTGTGCCCTGTATGTGCACTGCATAACAACTTGTCTGCTTGCAGCTGGCAGCTTGCTGCAAGAGGACCTACATCACATGCAGAATTTGTGACTGCAGTTGAGGAGTGTATTGATTTTGTGTACTGTACTGGTCTTCATCTCTTTGGGGGGGTCAGGATCATTACAGCTGTGCCGAGAGCTCCTGATTTCCCCCCTCACCTTGTCCCTTAACTGGCTAAAACAACCTAATATGCAGAGTTTTCCGGAAAACTGGGAAGTAGTATGGAAAAAAAAAAGCAAGTGCTGATAAGCATGTCACCCAAACAAATGAAATTGATAACGTTGCCATGAGCGAATAGGATTTATAGCAATTTCAATATGTGGGTGTGGGAAAAAATACAAACAAGTGTAATAAAAGAAATATTGGTTGTTTTTTCAGTCAATTGCTGTGTAAAATATTGTCCTTGGGACAGAAAAGTTACCTTGATGCTGAAATAATGCACTCAGCCTCTGCCTGTCAGTGTCATATCAAAGCCTCAGTAAATTTTTCATTCCCTCAGGCTTTATTTTACAGCTATTGTCCTCCATACCAAACTCCATTCATGACGTGTATTTATAGCTGGAGTGATCTCTGAGATTCTTCATAATATATAAAAATGAGGAAGCTGCCACAAAATGGCTTTCGGTTTCCTCTGAGACTTGCAAAATAGATGTTAAAAGCAAATGATTTAAACCAGCAATTTTATTAAAAATGTATTATTACCATTTGTAGCTTTCACAGCTTTTCTCCAGAACTACCCCAGGCTTCCAAGGATGAAGTGTGAAGCTTTGAATTTGCAGCTTTATTTTCAGTTTATTTTGAGCTTTGAGGCAACAAATCTGCTGGACCAAATTTATGCCAAATAAATGTGTGCCAGACTTATGCCAGTAGAGCTTGCAGTTCAGTCTCTC
Source organism: Limosa lapponica baueri (assembly GCA_002844005.1). Lineage (NCBI taxonomy): Eukaryota > Metazoa > Chordata > Aves > Charadriiformes > Scolopacidae > Limosa > Limosa lapponica. The sequence goes on from KZ506035.1 coordinate 164,933, forward strand.
TCTCTCTCAATATATGTGTTCAGCTTTTGTTTCACTTCAATGGGAGACAGTCAAGACAGAGAAACTAAGGACTAGCTATATTCAGCTATTTAGTTATGCAAATCGGTCCCAGGTGGATTTACAAATTATGTGTTTCCTTGCCATTGGCTTTAGGAGCGAGCGATGTACTTAGGCCTGCCCGAGAGCTTTAGTAAATACCGAGGTACCATTTGGGAAAATCACCCATGGGCCAAATGTATTTTTGCAAATAACACAAGAGCTGGGATGGAGCAGGAATTTCCACCTAGATTTCCATGTTCCAGCTGGTGCCTTTCTCTGTTTGGAGGCCAGGCTGCGCAGCTTTGCTTTGCTGATCTGGGGTCAGAATTTGCATATTGATCCCCAGGTCTCATTTAGTCTTTTATTTACTTCCAAACTATCAGCATGTACCGGGCTGTATTTCACTGGTCAGTCTGTTAAAGTGGTAAAAGTGATGGTGTTTAATGAAAACTAATTAAATAGGCCTGACAATGCAGTCAGCAATTAAGATACATAATTCAATATGAAGATCATGAATCTGTGAAAAAAGTAGGAATCTACCCAATGTTATCAGTAGTCAGCACTTGCGCTGGTAACCTTGCAAAGCGGCGGGAGAAGACTGACTCTTAGCTCAATGCATCTCCATTTGAGATACAGGATACTTGGCAACTGGGGAACACACTGGTAAAGACGGATAATAGTTTTGAAAATATTAAGATTTCAGTGTTGTTTTCTATGAACCTGTGCTGGTCCATATGCACATATGAATTTTTTCATGCAGGCAGAGCTCTTGAGCCAGAGATGAAACGGGCTGTTGTCAGTGGTAGAGAAAGGGTTGCCTTGGTGCAGAAGAACTGCAAGGAATAACACTGTCTCCTGCCTTTGCTGGTGGGTGTGGGGTTGAGGTGAAAGCATTGCTGTCTTGGGGACCTCTCCTTTGCACACCAGCACCAAAACAGCTGGGAGAGGCTCATCGCTGCAGAGAAAGGTTTTATGCAGTGTTTGGCTTTACGTTGATTTAGGTAGCTCACTTTTCCTTCCTCTCCAATTATTGAAGAGAAAGGTAAAAAATGAGTGTAGGAAAGACTTTGACAGTTGAGTATAACCTATTGATTAAGTTGACATTTATGCCAGCAGTAGTGGAAGAAATTCAGCTCAAGTTAGAGGGTAATGTTTGTGCTGCAAACCCTGCTTTGTGAGCCTATTTAGTGAGAGAAATATTTTTTTATCTCTTGAAAAACAAAGATGATCTTCACTGCTACATTATGGCATCAAAAATTACATCATAAATTGCTATTTTTGTCATTAAAACTGCTGGGCATCTTTTTTTTTTTTTTAAAAACCTAAGCCTTCATAAACAAAAAATAGAGACATTAAAGCAGATGAGATATTTTTCAAGGTACTGACTAGATCACTGTTTTTCCACCTCCTGTTTTTATTATTCTTTGCTTCTGATAATAGCTTCTTTAGGGGAGGTTTTAAAAATGGATTGTCCACGATGTTCTTCAGTGTCAGATATAAATAAAGGAAAACTGCTGCTGTTACTCCATTGAAAGCTTCTTGTAGAGCTGTGTAATCACGGCAATTATAACTTCGCCCGTAGTTTGTCTTGTGGGTTTGCTGTGCATACCAATTAAATCAGTCAAGAATTGAACATAATTGCCTGGCCTCCTTGTACATCTGGAAACTTGCTCAGAGTATAGTGGCTCCTAAGGCTGACTCCCCTGGATTCTACATTATTTATGATAGCGATTTTTCTTATCCCTTCAAATCTATTTTGAGGGTGTTTTGCTTTTTTGCATTTTTCTGCATTTCTCACTTCTTCAGTGTATGGATCCCAGTCACTGGTGAATAATGCACATCTGAAAAGCCCAGAGCTGTTGCTTTTCTGTTAATGGAAGGAAGTGAGAAGAAAGAGGCAGTAGAAGCTGCCAAGAGGGGGCAAAAAAGACTGGAGAAACTTCACCTGGAGAAGCTGCAATGCTTAGGTCTTCCTGGAAAAGCCAGTATCCCAGTTGTCCCAGTAGAGTGAGACTGCTGGCATAGGTGCACATGCTTTGGTGGGGAGGAATGAGACTTGATGTCTTCAGATAGTAGTTTATTCTCTGCTTTTCTCCCTCCCACCTGCTGACTATCTTAATTTTGTGAATGCTCTCATAATCCTCTGGATCTTGGCATAATGCTGTACATGGACCATATATATCCCCGTGTGCATGCAAGCTTGGTTCTCCTATGGAAATATTTCCTTTGTGGAAAAAAAAAAAAAAGAATTTATTGTACATGCTCTCTTGGGAGCACAGTCTGTGCCATGTTCCACAGAATGGTGACTCTAATGTCCAAACAATTCACCTTATGAATCTGTTGTTTCTCTTGTACTCTTGGGGTTTCCCATCTTGATGCTAGGAAACTGGGCACTGAGCTTCAGATCAGAAACTGCCTCCTCAGGCTGCCCTGATGCCACCTGCCCTGTGTTCCAACTGTCCCCCTGTGCACCAGAGCACCTTGGCAGATAGCATGCCAGCATCTGTAGGGAACAGGCGATGGCTAGTGATGGATGGACAGCCTGAGTAATGTAGAAAATTCAGTTTTGAAAGGGATGCTTGAGGCTCTTGATGATTATAAAATGTAATGACAGAAAAAATGAGGGAAGCCAACATTGCATTGTTGAGGGAACATTCACTTCTGAACTGAAAGCCTGAATTATTCAAAAAACCCCAAGCAAACAAAAGAATACATGATTGTGGGTTCTAAGGAGTTCACTATGTTCCTATCCTCTACTCTTTTACCAGGGCCATAGGAGTAATGAAGAAAATGGGGAGTGTCTCTGCATGTAAAATAATTATGAATTGATTAATAATGATAAAGGACAAAATCTTTCAAGAGTGATTCCAATCTTGTAATGTGGTAGCCAGTGAACACTGAAGTTGGTGTTTGAGTTTATTGCTATGACTCTAAAAGCAGTGGAACTTCTGCATTCTTTTAAATAGATAAATGATTTAGTTGCTTTGACAGATTATAAACACATCTGTATTTCTGCTGGAGGAGAGTGGGAATGAGTGTCTTGTTTGGTTATCTTATGAGATCTGTAAGTGGATTTCTGATCTTTTCATTCTCTTCTTCAGTTTTATTTCCTGATTGTGGCCATTTGTTCAATATAGTATCCAAGGAAAAGATTATTTATTAAAGGTCTCAAAATGGTGACATATGGAAGAGCAGCTGATGGATTTTTTATCACAGAAATTAATTCATATGTATTGTGTAATATAGGCATTTTGAGTAACATAGTACACTTGTTTTACTGCCAAGCGTTTTTCTATTGCTATATTGAATATTAAATACTCAAAAATTGGTTATAGGATTGCATAGGTTTTGTATTATCCATTCTGTGGATGTATAGGTGTTGCCATATCACCCACTTATGACATGATTATGGATCAAAATCTAAATAGAATCATGAAAGGATGAATAACCTTACAAGTATGTAACACTTTTGCAGTTCTTCAGACTTCAGTAATGATGAGTAGGACTAAATCATTTATTGAGAAAAATAACAGATATTATTGGATAGGGCTTGAGGAGAAGTTAGGAGTCTTCATGTTTCTGACTGACTTTTAACTTTTAAACTGTAGCATTCAAGTCTCATTCAGTTTGGGTTTTTGATGTAGTTAGTCCTCTGTACTGAAAGAAAAGTGGGGCTTTTTGTGTAAATGTTGTCTGAGAAATCTTTTTATTGCCATTAGTAAATTAAAGAACATGCTCAAATACAAGGGATGGACATCTCGTCTTTCAAATGGATGCTAAATGAATGTCTGAGCCATTACATATTCCAGGAACGTTTCGTAAATTTATGAATGCAAGTCTGTTTGCCTGTAACAAATTTCAAAATCATGTTTAAGAAAATAATCCCTGTAAAAATATTACCACTGCATGATGTTTAATTGAATTTGATATATCTATACAGTAAAACTTTTGCTTCACTCTGGGAGGTGCTCTGAAAAGGATTTTATTTATATAAAATACTATTTTGAGGATAAACCAGGGATAAACGTCAGTGAACTTTCTCAGCAGGCGGGGAAAGAGGAAAACCTCTGATGTACAGAGGGCATCCAGCAAGGAGGAAATATAACATGGAAGGACAGAATGGGTTCTGAGGTGGTGACTTGATCCAAGGAAGATGTAGCCATCCTGCCTGACAGATTGCCTGTGTCCCAGGATTAGCCCCTTGTGCTTGTAGTTGATGGAAACCCTAAAAACTGATGCAGCCTCAAATATGTCTTTTGACTATATGTAGCAGTCATGGAGATAATAGTAATAGGGAGTATTATTGCCAAATGTGCCTGCCATTGTCTTTTAAACACACATAAGAACTAGCAGATGAGTTTCCATTATCATGCCATCGGTTTACTGAAACTAAATGTTTAATTGAGATAGAGAAGCTATTAATGTTTCATGTGAATATATTAAAAGAACAGGTTTTTTTATGGCACTGTTAAAAAATAATTGATTTTTTTTTTTTATACTAGGCCAAAGTTATGACTCCAATGTCAGTAAAATTTTTGGTGAGTAGTTGTGCCTGTTGGGAGCAGCTGGTCAGAACTGGGGGTCTGAGCCCTGGGGCAGCTCCAAGGAGGAGTGGGAAGGGCTTGGGCATCTTCAGAGCTCCAGTAATCTCAGTATTTGTCTCTCCCGGAGTTTCATAAAACCAGCAATAGATACATTTGGCTTAAAACAATAAAAAAGTATCCTAGAGCATGCAGGCAAAGCTGGATTTTTTTTTTTTCTTTCCTCCTGGCTGTTGAGCACAGTATTTAATAAATGCTATTTGAGTAACAGTGGGATGTGAAATATCCCATTGAGTCTTTAATAGAAGTGTTACCCATCTGCTGGCAGATCATAGTGGTGTGTTAATACTGTGGCTGGGGTCGCTTTTGCCACATAAGTTACAAGCTTGGCTACAGAGTCATGGGTGATATTGCCTTCTGGGATGATGCCCTGACTGCTGATTAGACCCTTGTGCTGGATTTATGTGCTTCTAAACTTGGGTGCAGGCAGAGAGTGTTTCTCAGATATCCTGAGAAAGAGCCTACCTGGTAGCCCTTCTTAGGACTTGTTTTGGGACCAAGTCTAATGAGTTTCTCCTGAAGTATTCACAGTGACAATAACTTTCCTATGCCTTGCATTCATATGTGTACTGACTGACAATTTAAGAGCACGCTAAAGGAAGCAGTATGGAGACACTAATTCAGCTGCTGTATTATCAATCATTTTCTGACAAATCATAGAAGGTGCATGGGTCAAATAATGAAAATTGCTGCATGTGTACCATAGGTGAATGGTGTACGCATATACGTGCGTCCTATCTGCATGTGAGTAATCTGGGCTCTTGAAGTATCCCAGGTGCCTTATCCTAGATCCCACTCTCCAGCTAACCTCTTATTTATTTATTTATTTTTTTTGTTGCTGAAATAGTCGTCTTTATTAACCAACATGCTATTTCCAAAGTCTGTTTTAATGTCCTGTTCCTGTCCCCACAATTCTGCTTTCAGTAACATGCCTCTGTTCAGACAATAGGACCGTTTTCTCTGGGATCCAGGTACCACCTCTGAAATTGCTGCAGTATTGGGGCCAGTCCAGTTGGCTGGGAGTCATTGCTCCCGTCCGGCTGAGGGTGAGGCACCAAATTTGTGAGCAAATAACTTGTTCAGCATATGCTGAGATACTTGGTAATACAGGTCTTGCAAATGAAATGGAACTAGCTGTTAGCAGGATTTTTACCAGTAATGTTGCACATCATCTGTGTGATCTGTGAAAGGACATCTCTGTTTCCTGCTCCTTTGACTACTTTTTGAGGTGAGATGGGAGGTGTCTGTGGAGGTGCCCAGTGCTGGGCAGGCAAAAAACCCCGGGACAGGAGGAAGCCTCATCAGTGTTAGGAAATTAAGAAACAATAAAAAGAGCTGGAAAACAACTGGGAGGGAAAGTTTAGCTGTGATATAAATGTGACTCGAAGGACAAATGTATGGACAACTTTGGTGAAGCTATAAATATCCAAACAAAAAAATTAATTAACCTTCTGTCCCCCACCCCCCCAAATCCTACCCCAACATTCAAGTGTGAGTGGTGATGCCAGCAGGGCATCCTGAGGCAGCCTGAGAATTTTTCTTTCTCTAAATAACAAGGCTTTCAATCTACCATAATAAGATAATATAAATAATAGTCATTCACCTAGCATGATTTTTTTTGGCTTCTAGAGATGATTAAAACAATTATAATTTATGAAAATATCAGGAAGATTCAGTTTCTAAAATCTCCCATGATCTTGTCTTAATTTCCAATTTAAAACTGGTATTTTTGAAAAAACTCAATTTTTGGCAACTGTATCTGATTGAACAGCCAATTAAACTTCAGATGTAGTAAAATATGAATAGTCTGGGGCCTCTTGTCTCCTGTAAACTACCTGAAAATGCTTTGCAATAAAAGCTGAAATGTCTCTTACTAGTAAGTTGAAAAACTGCTTTTTTTGGGAAGGATGGGGCGTAGTGTAAAAATTTTTTTGCAAGGTAAAACACTGCATCCTATCTTTTTTCCTTGTTTCCATTAATGGGAACAAGTGTTTTTATGTGTGACTTGATACATTGGAAAAAATAGGAAGGGATGTAATAATGGGCTCAAGATCCCTAGTTGTGAGCAGATTTGAGCTCTATAATAGTCTCTTGAAACTTCTTTTGTGTGTACTTTTGCTGAAGTATACAGCGTTGTATAATTATGACTATAAAAGTGTAAAACCTGCCACCCCCTGAATAAATTATAGTGATATATAAACACCCAGATGCATGTTTTGTTTCTTTGAGTGATGCTAGAGGTACTCCAGGGATTTGCAGTTAAGAGTTTTCCTCCTCTCATCATTTGATTACATTCCCTATCTGTTGGCCTCAGCTGACAGTTTTTGTTTTCAAGGAGAATCACTGAAAAATAGCTTTCTCTGTGACAAGATATGGTTTGGTATTAATACTGAAAAGAAACTTGTCTTTCAGCTAGTGTTCTAGAGTTGCATTACTTTAATAAACTGAATCCAGCACAAATCTAAAGAACAATATTTGAATACTTACACATTTGTTTATTTATTTAAATTTTGTGGTTTTTTTTTTAATCCACAGTACTCCATCACTGGTAGTTTAAAAGTAGTCATCTGCTTTTCTTGCAAACCAGAAGTCTTGCATAAAACCTTTTCAATGCTGCCATAATTGGATTTTACAGGCAGCTATTTGTGTCATCTGTCATTTGCACGTGTAATCCAAAGGTACACTTGGCTCCCCCTGTTTGAGGGTGAAAGGACTGAGAGACTAAGGAACTGCAGCTTCTTGAGGACTTGGCAGAAATGACTTTTCCACTTTAGGGTTTCTTTCAGTGGGAGTGGATTCACGCATGGAGATGTGGGGAGTAAGAGGATCAAGGCTGGCAGTTGGGGTGAGAAACCATAATGTATTCCAGAGAACTCTTAAAGAGGTGCCATTTTAAAAATTTGGTTTCTTTTTGCTCTTTTATTCCCTTTCCAGTCTGTGGTATTCTGGGTAAGACATGAGGAAAATTAGTTAATTATTTGGTGAAGCAAATACTTAAAAGCGGACTAAAATTTGAGCTCTATTCTGCATTCCTGTTTTGAATTAATCCTGGAATATGATACAAACATCCTGGTCTGTCCTTCAGAGGACCTGATGTGCCCAATTCCCAGGACAAAAGATGGTAGCAACTGTGAAGAAAGGTTTAGGACTGCACCCCTGAACAGAGGGAGCTGTGTAGTAAAGGTCATGGAAATATTACTCATGTACTTACAACAAAATACAGACAATACTTAAGACAATACAGAGTTTTGTATTTCAGTGGTTTTACAACCTTCTGCAGATGACTTCTTAACTCTGCTTGCTTGGTGAACCCAGGACTCTGCAGCCATTTACCTGGGAGCCTTCCTGACATCCCTGCTAATCCGTTGCTTACCATCCAAGGACTGCTGCCATGTAATCTAGCCCAGGTGTTACAGTGACTGATATACAGGACAAAACCCTGCACAGAGCACGGTGGATGCTAACGGAATTGCAATGTTGTGATATGTGGGTGGACAGGATATAATCATCTCGGGTGACAACTGGCAAGACCCTTGCTTGTAAGAGCAAAAACCATGAATGGAAAATCACTTAAGTTGTGAGATGGGGTTTTCAGGCAAGGTGTTTGTGAACCTACATCTATCATCAGGTAATAAAAGTAGGGTAACTGGGTAAATGATGGTGAACCCTGACAGAGGTTGTAAGTTTAAGCACTTCTGAGAAAGGGAAGAGCTGGCTCTAAACTGAAACTCCTAGGTATTTTTGATGCTGGTTGACCTGACTGTGACTTGCTCTACTAAGAGGAGTGCAAATTGCCAAGAGAGCAATAGTTGTCCTGCATCTAATCAGTGATCATAAGGGCAATGTGCAATAGCATCGTTATAGAGTAGCCTGGGATTACATGCATGAAAAGAGGCTGGTAAAAGGGGATTTCCTGAATGTTTTAGTCAGGAAAATCCAGTCCACCAACTGAGAGGAAATTAAGGTAATAAAACTCTCTCTGACTAGCAAGCAAGAGGAAAACAATAAAGCTGAGGGTCTGAGAGCTGCATTTTTAATAGAGCCTTCCCTAATGAGACGAATATTACCTGAGAATAGATGAGTGCCCTCCAATTCGGCAGAAGTTAAGGGCTTAAGCTCTTCATGGTAAGAGGCCACTTGTAACAGTAGCTTACTCGATTCTCTCCATCCATCCGTGTATTTTTCTTCTCTTCTGGCCTTCGTGCTTACCTTACAATCTCTTTTATACTGTGTTGAGGTTTCACATAAGAATTACAGCTTTGTCCTTTTCAGATGGGAAATACAGACTGTAATACATGGGGTGGTATTCGTTCCCTTTCCCTGCTAGTAAGTGCCGTTTTGTGAGTGTTTCCCTCTGTATATGGCAGCGATATCTTAACTGTTCCTCCCTGCTATATGTGCTGAGATTTCTCTTCAGGGGAACGTTGAAGAGAGCATAATAAAGTGAGCTCAGGTCACTTTGAAGGAAGTGAATCCCTGAAGGTGTAAAATTATCGTTGATGCAGCTGATCCCTTCAATGTAAGTGGTCATTCACTAATAAATCAATCTTATAATGCATGCATGAAGAGATGGCTTGTGTGTGTGTAGACCACGGATGAGCAGCAGTACAGTGTCAGCTACGGGAATTTAGCAGGAGTGAATTTATGAGGTACGTGATCCTTCCAGTAGTGTGCTGGAGTGAGAAGTGGAGGGCTGTGGGCACAGCCGCCGGTGATCTGACAGTGAAGTGAAGTTACTCATGAAATGAATGCACAGAGCCTTGGAGTAGCTGTTGCCCTAGACTTCTCAGAGCTTTATTTTTCGTGGATATTTAAAAAAAACCAAACAAACAAACAAAAAAAAAGAGAGCTTGTTCCGTAGCAGTTACAACAAAAGACATGCAGTGGAGGAGGGTTCAGGCATCTGGTCTCACCTGCAAAAAATTGAAGGCCAAGCTAGTGCTTATCATGTAATTTAAATATGCACTCTGGCTGTGTTATTCTTTTTTAGCACAAAATATTGTTAAGCTTATATATGTTTTGTTTGTTTGCAGTATGTGGCTCAGTTACTATGTAAGTCATCAAATTAACTTTTTCCTTTCAATGGCAGTTAGTGGTCTAACAGTGTAATTAAAACCCCGCACTATCCATTGCAAGCAGTAGAAACTGCAAGGTGTTTCCTCTTCTTGTCACAAGCGTGTCAACTGCAGTTGAAATCATGGATGTTCAAGTAGCATTGAAAAACCAAGCTGTGGGCCTGGCTTTGAGTTCTGTGTTTGTTTCCTGCCTCCTGATAGTGGCATTGTTCTGCATTTGTCTATCCTTTTGTTGTTAATAATAAATTGGAATTCTGGCAGGTCTGATGTCATGGCATAATCCTTAATCTGCACGGCAAGTTTCACGGCAGTTAACTATGAATGGGACATGGTACCTGAGTACCAGGCAATGCTTTCCAAAGGCTGCTGGTGGCTCTGCTGGATCCTACTCCAGAGACAATCTTTTTCCCAAGACACGACTGTAGATGTCAGTGTTTAACTAGCGCAGTGTTACTGACTGCCCTGCTGCATTAATTTAAGTCAACATTTGATTCTGGCTTTTCACTGCAATGGGAAAAAATGTGCTTTCCAAACTGGAACTTGGTATCTGAAAGAGCGGTCTCATTCAATGAAATAGTGCTTGATTTAAAAGCCTTTTTTCCCCTCATTCATAATGAAATTCCCTCTGTGACCTTGCTTCTTCTCACAAAAAAAATCTGAATTACAGACTTGTGAATACATGCTGTTGACTTGAAGCTCTGGGTTTGGGTTTTTTTTTTTTTTTTTCATGTGACAGGATGCCATACAGTATTGCCAAATGGTATTCAGGAGAAGCATAGAATGGTTCTGCACGCTTTCCAGTGTTTCCTGAGTTTGTAAATAAGTATTTTTACCAAGGATTTGTATAGTTCAATTAATACATGTTAATGAGACAACTGAAGCACAATGAAGGCTCCTATTGACAGCAGAGGACTATAACCGTAGAACATGGCATTTTTTGTATGCTATATGCAGTTTTTTCACATTTTTAATTTTATAATCTCATTAAGTCCTCACTTTTAAAAAGTCTGATTTGAAGGGCACTGAGAATTTTAATTAGACTCCTTTTTGCCAAACCCAGAGGTGGAGATGGGGTAAAACTGTAAAATTTTGGAGCATTTGCTGAACTGTGGAGTTGGATTTTGTGTTATGTGAAGGCTACTGGCTAAAACAAACATAACAAGTATATATATTGTTTCTAAATTAGGTATGCTGCATGTATTACAATATGAAACACAGTTAATTTATACTCCTGTGTCTGATTTTCAGGATAACAGGCATTGCATATTATAATGGCCTTCCAGGCAACTGCATCTGTTGCTACCCAGTGAAATCTTTCAGCTAATAGAACAACGTGAATAGGACTTGAATTCAACACGCTCTGACTGTCCGGTGCCAGGAGTAAAGCCTGCAAAGTGCTTGTTGCTACACGGTTATTTTAGAGTGCTTCTTCAGCATTGTAGTTAAAATTTAAACAGGTGAATAATATCAGTTCCAGTTGTAATTGAAAGACATGAGGAATTCCAATAAAAAATTAAAGGGAAGATTTCTTGTGAAAGAAATGACTCTCCTTCTGGATAAGAAACTCTATAAATGTTATAGGTGGGACAGGTTGGACAGTCCTTTAACCTGTCTTGGTATTTCTACACTTGGGGGTGGGGAAGAAGGTTAAAAAAAATAATAATCTGGTTGCAATTTTTGTCAAGGTTCCTATCTGAGGAAAATTTGGCCAGGTTGTGCTCTCAAACACTGCTAAGTTCCAGCTGGGACAGGACTCCACCATCTGTGTCCTGTCCCTGGCTATTGCAGGATGGGGAATGCCAGCTGAGTCTGGCCTCCTCCAAGAACTTCGCTTTGCTCTCCAGAGAACTGAGCCTTAGGTGCGGAAGTGGTGGTTGCTGGCTTTGCATTTGAGGGGGCAGGAGTGATAGGAGTGAAAAAAATGGGAATGTAGAGCATGCAGGGGACTGAGGGGTTGGAAGTGGAGAGAATTAGAATGTATCAGTGAGAGCTGCTTCCAGTGGAGAACATAAATGCTATTTAACAAGGACCTGAATTGATCTCTTCTGGAATATTGTGTACAGTTCTGATGACTCGTGTCCAAGAAAAATAAACTGGTGCAAAGAAAGCTTGCTAGTGTGATAGAGAAAATAGAGAGCTTACTTTATGAGAGGAGACTAGAGGAGGCTGGCTTGCTTGCTTAGCATAGTATAACGAAGGCCAAGAGGGGATATGTTTGCCTATAAATATATCAAGGAGATAAATATCCGGCAGGGAGAAGGCTCCATCTGGAGGCTAAAGCTTAGTTCCTAGTAAAGGCTGTTGCTGGCATGAGAACAAGGGGGTATAAAACACCTATGCTTTTGCTGGCCATGAAGGTGAAGGCCCTGGTGCTGCTGTCCGGTGGGAGTGGTGGGAGATGAACCACAGTGTTGAAGACGGTGAGCTAAGGACTGACAAATGAAGGGTCCCATGGTCACTCAGAGCAAGTTGCAGGGGTAGGGAGCAGAGCATCACTTTGCCTGGACTGGTTATGATGCACAAGGACCTTCTAGTCTCTGACAAATGGGAATCTTTTGATTTGATCTTGCACTCATGTTTCTGTTGATATTTGTGGGCTTCAACACAGCTTGCCACAGGCAGGAGTGTTTGTCCATGTAGATGTCAGACTAAAGCTTGTCCAGAACCTTTTAACAGGAAGATTTTTCATTGTTTGCTTCATGGCAGCTTGCCATTTCTAATTAAATTTGGACTTGGTGTGTTTTCTGGAGTATGGGGCAGCTTTGGGGTAAAGCTGGAAATAACAATAGACTGGTTGTGATGGCACTGATTTGGCATACTACAGGTTTAACTCTTGATTAACCTGAACTGGACTTGATAACTTTAGCTTGGCATCTCATATCTTTGGGTGGGTGTGTTTAGCCCCAGTGGAGTCCTATTTTGTTCTCTCTCCTAATGTTACAAAAAAATTTTTAGGAAATTTATGTGTAAACCTATATTGGAAACGGGGATGTCCTAACCAGGGTCTCTTAGGAAAGTGTGTTAGAGGCGAGAACTGAGAATAGTGTGTGTTTCAGGAGCTGTGCAGCTGGATTTTCCTAGAGCCCAGGTGGTTATCAAAGCCTCTTGGGCTACCATATCTATCTCCATTAATGTGAGGTGCAGATATGTTTAGTTAGAGAAGGCAGTTGTTGGTGGCTTTGCTGGATTAGCTGGTCTCTGAGATCCTTTAAAGTCAGTTCAAATGTCACTCTACTAGATGGACATAAAAAGCTGTATTTCATAATATATCAAAAACTTTACAGCATGCTGTGGGAAACAGGAACTTTTGCTGGCCATTTAGTTAACTTCAAAGATTGATTTCTATTCTTTCTGCACTTTCTAATTCAAATGCATGCTAGGAAATACAACTTTTATCAGTAAAAGCCTGAGGCTTTGTTAATGTAAACCTCATAATTAAATCTGCTAACAGAAGAGATTTGTCATCATTTATATACCTTTATGGAAATATTTAGCCATAAAAGAATAAACTTGTAGGGCCCAATCTTGCTGTCTAAACATGGGCAACTCAAGGATTTCTAAAGCAGATGCAGGTCTTTCAGAAAGGACCACAGAAGACACGTGGGCTTTTAACATTAGTGGCATGGAAAGAGAACAGCCTCTGCACAATTGCCAGTAATTTAACTGGAGTGGCTTTAGCCTGTGAGAGGGCTGTCTGCACACAGACACTAAGCTCTGCCTGCACCAAGACTCTGTCACTGGGAGCCCTTTTAAATTGAAAGCTGGCTTAGAGCTTTGTACAGAGCAGCTCCCGGGGGAAATGCTTCACAGCAAAGAGAACAATAAAGATAAAAGGCTTCCCTCTGGGAAGATTTTCTGGATTATATCCAAGCTTTGGACCACTGTAGATCCTGTTCCCTATAGGAAGCATGTGTCAAATTTTCCATGTTGGATTGAGATTTGATTTTAGCCTTTGCTTGAGGGTCTTGTACTTCAGCACCTTGTGGAATGATCTTTTTGCTTTGTAAAGACGTTGCTGAGATAACTGCATTGCTGGAGGATATATCTCAATTCCAAAATGCTAACTGCATCCTGTTTACGTTCAAGAATTTGTTCTGCATTTGTGAATCATCTGAGAGATGGCTGTGATTCAGCACCTCCTACAATCAAACCTGATCAGGTCCCCATTCGTACATTCTCCATGACTGTCACTCAGCTGAAACAAGATCTCCTTTGCTAGAATCTGAGAGTTACTGTAAACCAGGAGAAATTTGTGAGGAGAGTCAAAACCTGTGCCTCCCAGGAGAACTCGGAGGCTCAGGAGCTCCATTAGCTCTGTACTTTTCTTGCCTCTTTCAAGAATTGGTATCCAAAGTTCAGATAGGATGCATATTTTGTAGCAGGGAGAGCAAATGTTCTCTTTATGCGAGCATTTTAGCTTGGATTAACAGTGTATTTTTTGACATTTATCTCCCAGATGTTTTTGCTTGTATGGGGCAATCTGGGAGTACATAATCTGGATTTCTTTTGAATGAAACTGAACTGCAGAATATAATTAGGACTGCATCTAATATGCTCCAGTGACCAATGGACATGTTGGTCTGGGGGACCAGCTACATCTGGTCTGAAGGGGAATCTGAGAAATATGCATGATGCAAATATTGAGTCTTTAGTACCACCTGTTTTACTCTGTATATCTGCTCCCACTGTGGTGTGCAACTTGTCAGGGTAACACATATAGCCTGAGCCCTTCAGAGCTGATGGCAAAGAGCATCTTTGAGCCAGGAGTTCATTCAGTGTCAAAAACATAATCCTATGGAATGTATGAAGATTTTCAGTAGACAGCCATTCTTTATAACTCTATGACTCACTAGTTAAGACTTGGATATAACTTGGTATTACTGGCATAAGTTATGCTGCTTCACTGCCTGTAACTCAAGGTAGGAGTTAATATTTCTTCAAATTCCCTAACTTCAAAAAAAACACCCCAAAACACTTCAACAAACCTAACCCAATTTTGGAGCAGTCCCAATACAAACAGTATAAAAAGTTGTCTTGGGAAGCTAGGCATTTCAGCTGGTGAGATGCTCAGTGAAAGGCAGACACAGACATCTCTAATGAAATGGAAATGCAATCATGCTGAAGCACTCATAGAAGGGTGCTTCCCTTCTGCTGATGTACGGGTCTTCAGGTAGGATTGCGCTGCTCTTGAAGTGAGTGTCAAAATTCTAATGCACAAAGCTCATGCATCTGTCAGCCTTTGACAAAAAGGAAAACAAAACGTTTGCCCAGGTCTGCATATGTTGCATACAGACTTGAATATTTTTTCCCCTTCCCAGGTTTAGATATTTTGTTCATTTTACTTTCTTATAGCAGAGCAGAATGTTCCTGGGGACAGCAGAAATTGGTGACATACTGATTTGAGGCTTTGTGCTGCACTGTTAAATGAAATAGTATCTCATGCTTTGGCAGTGGGTATGGTGGAGGGAAATCTTGTGACTCACTGAATGTGTTATGTGGCAAGGTCTGAATTATGATTCCTATCAGTTTATGTGGGGCTTAGGGGTGTTCTGGGCAGAGTATTTCCTATAATTTGATTTAAATCATGTCAAATCCCTAGGGTCTGGGGAGAAGAGGTGGGATTGTGTAACAGCAGAATATTAAAATCCTCAGGCAGGGTTAGTTCAGAATATGAAAACTCAATTACTTGTTCTGGCGATTTACTGAGACATCATAGGCTTTCAGGCTGCACACCACACAGTTTAAGAGTCAGATTCAAAGTTCACAGCATGCTCCAGCCTTAGTCATCCTAACTGGCATCCAGTAGGCTTGTAAGAACAGCCCTATTTTCTTTAACTAGTTTGCATTAGCCTCTACCTGCAGTACTGAGATCTGAACCATGGAGACACTCTTGGAGATACTGTGGCACTCTTAGCAGAATGAGCTCCTGTGTTTAGACCAAGGCAATCCATTGCATGCTGTAGCTTGTTCCCACACACTTGTGTATATATGGGGTCAGCAGTGGGAGCTGCTGCAGAACAGTGGGCTATATGTGGTTCCATTGTTTTACGTATGTCAACTTTGAGAGCTCTCTGTGGAAGGTGTGGTTGTATGGGACTTTTTCAAGGTTTCTTAGGAAAGGTTTTTCAGTGTTTGAAGTAAGTGTTCAGGACACCTAGAAATAACAAGGCTAATCCTCAGGAGCTGTAAAGGATGACAGTAGGATACTCAGCAGAATCCAACACTTCAGCTTAGAGGGTACCAATCAAGTGGAAATTGTAAGATCTAGTTGCAAACCTTTCTTTAATATGAATGCTCACATGTCCTTGGCCAATTTCTGCTCCTTGCTTCTGTTTCTATTCCTATCTTTTCTGTTTTCACTCTTAGCATAGGGCTCTTCTCTGATGAGACTTGTCTGTTCTGTGGGCTCTAGTAGGAGAATTTGCTCATGGTTTGCACCTCTGAATGCTTCTGTAATGCAAGTGAAAATAAAAGCTTTCACAGAACAGCATAATTATTCTCTTTCTAGTAGCCAGTTAGTTCTTTTGCAGAACATTGAAGACAAGCCTCTGAGTACCTGCCTGGGAAGCAGTGGGCACCTTACAGTCTAGGAGAGTGAAAAAGTTTTAAAGCCACTGGTGTACCAGCCATAGAAGGGGATAAGGCATTTTTGTAAGAACTTAATCAAGGAAAACTATAATGGTGTTTTCAGCTCATTTGTTGTGAAGAGCTGATAGAATCCCTTTTTAAGCTCCACGTGCTCTCTTGTGGCTAGCTACTCACTTAAAAGCAGGACTAAATTTGGCCCTCTCTGTTACATGGCAAAAGGTGACAATCGGTCTGCAAGTGAGTTGCTTGCTGTTAATTTCTAGGAGGGAGTTTTTAGTTTGACCCAGAGCTTTTCAGGGCTTCATAGCTTTGCTGCTGTATTCCCTGGTAACGATGGGCTTGCATCATAGGGGTGTTGGGAAGCTTAATGATTGTCAGGTTCTCCTCCACAAAACATCCTTGGGCAAAAGGCAGTTTGAGTTCATTGCATATCTTCAGAATAGGTTCAACCTTTTGCGGTTTGGATGGCAGCACATTGAATGAGAATCTCTGTGACTGACAGTAGTGGAGTGCCTGCAAGCAGTTCTTTCCTAATCTATGCAGTTTGAGTTTTCCAATCATCTGCTGGAGTATAACTGGTCCCAAAGGCAGGCAGAAGGGCCTCTGAACTCATGGTCCTCTTTTCTTTTAGCGTTCAAGTACTGTCTGTTGCAGCAGGTATACTCAAATGTCTCAGCATCTATTGTGCCAGAACTTAGCTGCCTCTGCAGTGAAAGGCTTCATCCTGAGCAGGTGACAGCTGCAGTGGCATACAGGCTGGCTGTTTAAGCCATCCACTTCCAGGTACCTCTGCCCTCTGCATGGCTCAATAGATGTTTGTTTTCAGGCTGCTTAGAAGTAGTAAGGGAGTTGTGCCCTTGTTTAGGTTATCCTCATCATGCAAGATCTTGCTAGTGGGAGAAGATCTTGCTTCTGGAATTGTTCTCTTTGAATCCCAAGGACAATTTGCCCTTTCCAAGTGACAAGGCCTGAAATACAGTTTTAACCTGACTTATGTTGCTGGATCAACTTTCTGGTAAGCAGGACAGTATGATGCAAAGCAGTGTTGACTTGACTTCACATAACATTTTTGTCTCAGCTAAGCCCGGACAGTACTCTTGAAATATTCACATACAATCTTCCCAGCTTTCCAAAGAACTGGAACAATAACATTAAAAGTTAAGTTAGTGGATAATTTTAGAGCTATGATGCTGATTTCCATAAAAAAGAACGACTAATTACAGAAATAATGTGTTCATTTGATCCTACAGACAAATTTAGCAATTTCTCGTGGCTTGCTCCTGGCTACCTAAGACTCTTTTTTTTTTTTTTCTATATTGGACATATATTTGATATAATATTATTAGACTTGCTTGCAGTAATCCTTAGGGATGTGTAGTCTTTCCTTCCATGAGATCTGTAACACTTTCCTACTAAAGTGCTTTTTTTTGAAGGATAGACACTCCAAATATGGTACGCCCAGTGTAAAACTCTGTAACTGTTAACTGAAACAGATTGCGGTTTGCACCTTCTGTTATACAGTCATATTTGGAATGATAGAAAATGAGAAGTTCTGTACAGGAAAGCTTTGTGCTCAGGCACTGCAAATGTTCTCTCACCAGCCACTGATTTCCAAAGTGTGATACAAGATACCTGTTTTCCTTTATGTTTGTAGCTGGCAATAGATGTGGTATGTGTCAGAAATTATTAATATTCTAATGGCTGTTGTGGTGATTGAGAACAAATGCTGATACAATCAGAATGCAGGGTTATGCGCATAGAGAAAAGTCCAATTTAGGCATGACTGAACTGATAATCATTTGAATGCATTCACATGCTTCTGAGTTTGTTGCTGGTCATTGGCCAGGAATACTGTAGTAGCAATGATTATATTGGAAAAACATGATATGCAGGGGCAGGAATTATCAACTTGACAGGTTACAGTCACAGTAATTCTCTCTAGAAATTCCCTACTTTTTTTTTTTTTCCTCAGAATCTCTGATCATGTAAGCTAGAAATGCATAGGCATGAAAAAGATGATAGAAAATTTCTGCAAGGATCCTTTCCTGAAGACTTCTCTTTGGAAAGCTTTCTGTTAATCACATTCGAAATGCAGGTTTGCAGTGTTACCTCATGTGTAGTACTTGAAAGAAAATATATAGTTGTCTAGATTTTTTTCATATTGGACTAAATGGCGGTACCTAGTTCCTCATCACTATGCACATCCTCCAGAACTTGAGGTGCTTGAAGTCCCTTGATAGCCATGGCTGTTTTGGGGGTGGGGGCTCTCACAAAGTACAGTGGCCAGCAGAAGAGCATGAGGAATATAGTTTCTCGGAGGCTTGGCCTTGAGAGAGGCAGCCTGCATGGCACAGTCTCTAGCAAAAGCATTGGTGTTATGGAGGCTCAACAGAAGCATAAAACTGTTTCACACTGTCCTGAGTTGAGAAAGCTTTGTTCCATGCCAAAGTGAAAATCCTGAACTGCTTTCCTTCTAATGGATTTCCCTCCCTTCAATTTTCAGCTTTTTGAGAAGTTTTTTTGAGAGTTTAAATATTTTGACACATTTGTTCTTGCTGATAAGTGGGGTTTCAACCTAGGAGTTTACTATGAAGCTGCAGGAAAGAGAAATCATGAATTCATATAATTTTCTGATCCATCTCTAGTCCTTCGAAACAAGCCCCAGAACTTAGAAGGTCACACGTGGCACAGACAGTCTGATAATCTTTGCTTTCTGTCACTCTAATACTGATAGTTAGAAACACAGGCTCAGTAATTTTTTTTTTTTATTAATTTATTCAACTTTTCCACTAAAAGAGGGTGACAAGTTTGTTAAAAACATTGTGTTACTCTTACTGCTTCACTGGTTGCTTTTTTGGTACAAGTACTTACTGTAAAATCTCTTATCTGCTCTTAACTTCAGCCTTCCTCTACTGTGGCTTTTAAAACGTCATCAGAAGGCTCATACTCTTGTATCTGTGCATGTTTAGGGACTTATAGTGTATTCTCCAGTGTCCAATTTGTGTGTTTCTCCATCACTACAAGGGAAGTAATTTCCAAGGTTAACTGCAAAGGCTGTTGGTGAAGTGAAATTTTGCATGGTGGAAAAGGAAGCACCCTATCAAAAGGCACTGTGAGGATTGAGGTAGATTCAGTGTGGAGTGCCTAATAGTGCAAGCCTAGCCTGACAGGTCGAATGGTCCAGCAGGAAATACATTATGTAGGGCTTAAGTCTGTGAATTGCAGGTTTTTCTTTGTAAATGGCAATGGGAATGTTCAGCATAGGTTAGGACTGAGCCCTGACTCTCAAAAATGAATTCATTAAATAAATTAATTAATCAGAAGACTTGCAAGATTGCATCTCTGTTTTTTTTTTTCTCCCACCCATTTGAATTGATGATGTGTTATTCTGTTTTATGCAAAATAACTTCAGCGAGTTTTCAGAGGGTTCAATAAATGCTAGTTCTTATTTCTATAAATGTGCTCATTAGATGCTTTTGTCTCTAAAATGTTTGCAATACCTTGACTTCTATGCACTGTTAGTCTTAGTACTTTTTTACCAGTTCAGCTTCTACCTACTGCAGGGATTAAAAAAAAAAAAGGCAAGTAAAAAGTTATTTTCAAGGTTGTAAAGAATGCCCCTAGATAAAGAGTAGGGAAAAACAGCACAGCAAACCTTCCTTTCCTGCCTGTGCACAGAGGGAGAGCTCATGCTGACCTGCTAGATTGTTTTCCATGTCTTGTTGGCTGTAGCACGCGACATAAACAACAGAAAGCTCTTGTTTTGCTAATATACCCCTCTCTGGTATTGCTGGTCTTGCAGGCAAATAGATTTTGGGACTGCACCCTGTGGGTCATGGTCCATACACAGAGGAGCAGGGTGTGAAGCTGGGCTGTACCCTGCTGTTGTCACCTCGCAGCTGAACACCCCTCAGCAGATGCTTTATATTCACTTATGGAAGAAAAAGCAGCTGCAAAGTTGATTTTTGTTTCCTGCTTGGAGATTGTTTTCAGCCCAAGATTATTCCTGGGTGATGTAAAGGTTCTGCTGGGAGGTCTCCTGCTTGCTGCCCTGGGCATGCAGGGAGGAGAGTGGGGATGGGTGCCTACGACTGTAGGACTACTGTACTCCAGTTACATGCTTTTCTTGAGCATGGAGATCATTGGCTTCACTTCACTCGCTGAAGAGACATCTGCCATGGTGCCCTTGGTGTTTTTTCACTGTGTGAATGAAGGAATAGTGGAGGCTTGTGGGTCTGAGGGCTGTGCATCATATAGTACTGCCATGGTGCTCAGCCCAGAGGTGTAGTCTGTGAGGAAAAAGCACCCCTGCTCCCCCCCAGGCCCTCTTTTATAGAAGAATTCAGTCATATAAAGAAAGAAAATTGCAGAGGACCTAGTTAAACCTGTCTTGCTCTTAGTAAGATTTTATATTGCTCCTGCTGACCACCAGGAAGGGGGGGATACACATCCTTGTAGCTACATAGTACCTCCTAGATGTCTGATGGCATGAACCAATGAGCAGAACGTATGGCTACATGGGGCAGCCTCTTAAATGGGGATAATTCTCTGAATTTCCAGCCTAGAAAGAGGCCAATGTGGTTTCTTCCCTGAAAAGCTGTTCATTTGTATAGTTAACATACAACAATTGCCTCCAAGCTTTTGTCTTAATGTTGCCATTTAAGGACAGCTTTGTACTTAATGCACCCTGTCCTTTGCGGGTGCTAAGAATAAAAAGGTCTCAGTTGTGGAGATTATGCAATTAAACATCAAAGAATGTTACTAGTCTCAGCTGCTTGTATTTATTTGAGGGTAAGCTCTTTCTTCCCTACCGTAGCTGTGTCACGGAGGTGGAAGGGGGTTTGCAGGGTGTTGCTTCCTCTGAGTCCCTGCTACAGTTCATATGTCACAGCAGCTACTCTGCTGCAAGACCTGCATGCAACTCCCTCTGCTTCATCTGCATTCAGAGCCTTCTCCAAGGCAGTTACCTTGCTGCTGAACAAAAATTAAAGGTGATGTTTACTGGACTTAATAGTTTGCCTAAAGCCACTTTTTACATGCTTCTGTAGTATGTTTTTAAATGGTAAAAGCAGGGTTTGTGTGCCTGTTGCCCCGACGTTTGCTACCTGAATTTTGGGAAGCAAAATCAGAGACAAAATATTGTCACTTCTTCAAATATGACCACCTCAACAAATCTTCTTTTCACAGATGCTGTTCAAGACAGGTGGACAGTGCC
>KZ506035.1:188820-214871 GCA_002844005.1 Limosa lapponica baueri
TCCTATTGCTACACTCCCTAAAAAAGAGTCCCTCCTCATCATTCCTGTAGGCCCTCTTTAGGTACTGGAAGGGCTGCAATAAGGTCTCCCCAGAGCCTTCTCTTCTCCAGGCTGAACAACCCCAACTCTCTCAGCCTGTCTTCATAGGAGAGGTGCTCCAGCCCTCTCATCATCTTTGTGGCTGTTAAAAATAGCAGAGTCCTTGTTTAATGTCCACTAACTGTACCAAGTCATGAGAAGCCATCATGTTCACTGAGGTGCTGACAGGTTGAGGGCTCAATTTTTATTTTGGAAAAACTATTTCTGGTAAAAAATAAAAAACAATAGAAGCCATAAATTTGAAATAGTTTGTGGGGAATAAATGCCATAGTCTCCATTTAGGGCTAATCCATTTGACACACAGCATGTTCCAGGCTAATCAAAGGCTGTAGATATTTGTGATGCTCTTGTGCTGAAATCTTGTTTCGGTGGCACTGAACAAGAACACAGAGCTCTTGGTGTTGGGAAGCTCAGTATTTCCTGCCTGTTCCTCCCAGCTTGAGAATGTGCCTGCTTTCTGCTGCGAGGAAACCTTTATGTAGGCTGTTGTTCCTTTTATTCATATTTGCTGAGGACACTGAGAAGAATATTATCATGTGTAATATACTGGTCAAAAGAATGTATTTGTTGTTTAAAGTTGGAAGAGGAGCATGTTTTATATCAAGTAATCCCAGAGAGTCAAGTGGGAGTTCCTGGTGTTTAGCAGAACCAGGATCGTGTTTTAGAATGAACTTGAAAATGTAAAGCTGTGTCGAGATTTATGTTTTAACAGTGGAGTCATTCAACAGGGAAGTTCTTGTTGTAAAGGCTTTTTTTATTATAAGAGCTCCCTTATTCTCATGACAGTGCCTGCCCAGGTTTTAACACGCTGGGCTATGTCCTCATATTGAATGATGTGCAACACTCACTTTTATTCTGATCTGCTTAAGGAAGAGTGATAACACACAACTATGTACCATTGGGCGCTGTTTCTGTTGCTGTATCTACCTTAATGCAGGTTTTTCAGAATTTTAGTGGCTTTAATCTAGTCTGTGTTGGTGTCAATCATATGGCTCAAAATGAGCTTTAAAAACGGCTTTGTTATAAAGAGAATAATAAAGGATAAAGACCAATTGCTTGTGCAAGAATGTTGTTCATTATATTTGCACTTGAATTAATGCAAGTATGGAAGGCAGGGTGTTTTGATCCTGCACTGTTGATTTGTATTGTACACTTCCCATGCATGAATCTGTTGTCTACCTATAAAACTATGACAGATTTGAAGAATGTATTTTTTTTTTTCCAGTTGCACAAATGTTTGGATGCTTGTTTTGATATTGGGTTTTTGTTTTCTTTGTGAAGTTCTCCTTGGTGGCTTTGGAGATCCTGCACTAAAGGGGAGGAAATCCTAACCAAGCTCTTCATCCAAAGCAAAGCTATTTGGAAGAGTCTGTTTCTTTTATCAAATTGTGTAAATGAGAAAGAGACCCAAAGGAGAAGACTGTGGCTAGAAGCAGAAGGAAAACATCAGCTTGACTGTAGAAGAGGGGAAGTAACTAAAATATTTATTTCTACTAGGTTGGAGAACAACATATGTTAGGCAGGCTTGACTTTTTCCAAGCACAAACTTTACTGTGACATGCTCTGCTACACGCAGCAACAAACACTCCCTAAAGCAGAACATCAGATGGAACACTCAGTGAGCGCAGGGTATCGGATGCAGGATGGTGTTTGTTTAAAAAGAAGCTGGCATTTGTCAGAAGCTGTGGCAAATATGCCATTATTTTTTATTTTCTACACAACCTGTGAGATATCTGACATGTTCAAATGAGATTCTGAAATACCAAGCTTATAAATATTGATAGGGAAAGTTCCTTCTCATCCATGGAGAGAGATTGCATTTTGCAATTATACAGCTTCACTCATGTGGACTGTATTGCAATTTGTTCTTCTGTCTCCTTCACAGGAGAAACTGTTCAGAGTTACAGTTCAATCTCTGTTCTCAATCAACCCTCTTTTGCCACCTGTATTTCCTAGTTGATGAGATATTTAAAGCTGTCTGGTATTCAGAGGATGCCAAACAGGGAGATTTCAAAGGCTTATGTGCAAAACTTATGAGTTGGCAGCAGTTGTTTTCTGTTAGAATAATGTGAAAGATGGTCACAATTTGTCATTCTAAAGAAAATGATGTATTTTTAACCAAGGCTTTTAAAAAATGCTGAATTTTTTTAACAAAAATTCTTTTATTTCAGGGTGTTATGGATAAATTCTGTGCACTATCCTCTGGAATAAGTCATGGCACATTCCAGATATCACATGTTATTGTCCAAAACTGGGCTGTAACCCAGTAGTGTGCTATGGTTCTTGTATCAGTTGCAGTGAAAACATACAAGACTTTGCATCAGTTTTCAGTTCATCACAGTAAAACCCATCAGAAAATTCCAGGCTTTATTTGACTTCAGACTTAAAAGCAAAACAAAACAAAAACCCAAATCCCCTAAACCCTAAAGAAACCAACTCAAAAAGTAAGATTTCCTGGTTAATATCCCTGCTGGTGATATTTCATCAGGTGGGCTTAGTTTTGAAGCCTGAGTATCAAAATTAGACTGCCTGTCATTATAGACATGTAAGTCTCTCTCCTTAAGTCTGACTGGCACATTGATCTATGGACAATATGTGACTGCAGAGATTGCTTTTCATTCTTTCAGCCTTCACTGAGATATTTTCAATACTGCGTCTAAACTAACATCCGTGGTGAATGTTGGCTGACAGGTACATAGACTCTTGTAAACTGCATAAGCTGTGTACATAATCTTATGCTGCTTGTTTAGTGTCTTTGAAGCTGAAGACAAAACTTTTGAATCTGAGATTTGAAATAAAAGATATATCAAGTAAATGCTTCCTGGGGAAAAATGACTGACCTCAGCTGCTTACGTATAACCCTAGACAGGGAAACTGAGCTTTGCTTTCCCGGTTTTGAAAGATATGGTTTTACTGTATAACAGCAGAGTGGGTTGTAATACACCTCACACCCAGAGGGATGTTTATAAGGGCATGGAGGGCTGTTCAGGCTGGTGGCTGCTTGACTCTCTAGTGCTATTCCTGGGTTTTGATCTTGCAGAGCTGCTGGGCAGCAAGGTCTGTGTGCTCCTGTGTCGCACCCTGAGCATTGCTTAGGACCCTGCTGCTCTCCTCTGCCCTTCTTCACTTGCTTGACTTGGTCTTTTGCTTCTCTACTGCATGGAAACCCTATTCCTGTTTATCTGGGGAGCCCCTTTCAAGGGTCCTTGCTGTGGTCCAACAGGTTACCACCACCATGGGGACTGGCTATCCTTTCAAGATAGCACAGAAATGGGAAAATCCAGTGGCTTTTCAGAGGTACTGCTTTCCTGGGCCAGCCACAGGCTTCTTTCCTGGTATCTCACAGTTAGTTGTATTTCCAAATCTGTTGACCATAATTTTCTATGATTATTACTCCGGTCTTTGTTCCCTAAATAGAAAACAGGGATAGGCTGTGCAGTGAATAGATCAAAGCTGCTTTAATAGCACAGTTTTTGTCAAACATACATACTCATAGCAGAGCTGCATTCAAACTGAATGCTGTTAAGCTTTTATTGGTACTCAGTGAGAGCATGTAAATACATAAGATATTGAAGTAAAATTACATCTTGAAGTTCTTGCCCTCAGAATTATGCAAGCATTGATTTTCAGTATATATTGCAGTTCCTTCATGCAGAACCATAATGTATTTACTTACTATCTGGTAGAAGAGCTTGTGAAATTACCTGCTTCTGGGAGCATGAACCCATGTCAGAAATGAGCCAAAATCAAACACAAGCAAAAATCCAGATCTCTCAGAGTGCCTGAAGCTATACTGTCCTAGGCTGGGATTTGGCAAAAGAAGCAGGGTTATCCCAGTTAAACACTTGTAGTTGAGCCCCTGTAGAAATAAGTACCTCATTGCAGAAGGGGATGGATCTTCAGGTGACTGTTTTTCCTTAGATAATAACATTGAGACTAAACAACATGTTCTTCCTGTCACTCTGCTGGGAGACTTTTCTGTAGGTGAAGTGAGCAGCTTCATGTGACTACCGGGGTGTATATCACAGCTCTGTTGCAGAGGTGAAAAATCCTCATAGAAGGAATGAGTCAGAGGAAGATGAGACTCACCTCTCCAATTTAGCAGAGCGTTTCTGCTGGGTCACTGAAATATGAGGTGAAGTTAAAGCAACGTGAACTTAGAAATTGTTTTTATGACGTTCAAACTGCGCTGATAAATGTACTGTGAGGGAGAAACCTGTGGTGGATGGGAGCTCCTCTGGGCTTTGTGCCAACCAAAAGTCATATGGCTGTGGCAGATACCATGCTGAAGCTGCACTAACAAATTCTGGCAAGAGGCTGAACAAATGTGTTTTGGCAAGAATCTAGAGAACTTAAATTCAGCAATGCATGAATGTGACTGTCTATGTTTTGGTCCTCTTGGACCTATGCTGTATCAAGTGGATACCCGCTGGATGTTTTCCTGGGCTCTGGTGTATTGGTTTGGGATGAGCTTTCCCCTAGAATAATTTTCCTGCCACTGCACAAGGCAGCACAAGATGATTGAACAGCCATGTAACAAGAGGTTTTGACCCCTTGTGGCTTGTTACACTGGGACAGTTGGCCCTACAAGAACAGATACTTTATCCTTTGAGTATAGTGAAATTACTTCTCTGTTTAATTAAAGACAAATACAATATTCCTCTTTTTTTTTTCTTTTTTGTGTTGGCAATTGTATGCCACGTGTGTCTCTGTCCCTTCTTCATCCGTTTGTCCTCAGTGCAGCTGCATTTCACTGGTGGCTGTGGTGGCCTGCTGGATGTTCACTTCAAGGCTGCATTCCCTGCTTTGAACTGTCCTCTGTGGCAGTACTGGTTCTTTATGCAGATGACTTCAGTATCAGGCCCAAGATTTCTAAGAAGCCCTCAGATTCACTGGATGAAAGTGCTGTGAAGTGTAATTAGCTTGAATTTAGAGTAAACTTTATTCCCCTTGAAGTAAACGCGTGTAAAACTTACTTTTAGTTTTTGATGGAGAAAAGACCATGGCGCTCAGTCATGGATGTAAAACTCCTCGATGTTTCAGGCCAGTGCTGTGGTTTGTGGTGGTATAGATGAATGCCAAATGTGACGCTCTGCCCAGTATGAAGCAGCAGCAATGTGAAGCTGTCTGTAGTTTATAAGTCACTTAGTATAAAGAGAGCTTTTCCAACAGCAGGCTGTGATAAAACTGACTGCAGTGTTTGGATGCTCCCCTAGTGTACTGCAGCATAGTATGGAAAAGTTAAATGCTTTAGAATATGTGAAATGATAGTAGAATATATGAAATGTTTGTAGAATGTTTGTGGTGAGTGTTTCCCCCTGATATTAAGGGGAAGCGACTAGGGCAGAATATGTACTAAAATGCATTATACTACCTCATCAGCAAAGGTTGCAAACAGATTTCTCATTGAAATGCGATATTATGTTATGCCTCAAGGACACATGCAGACGTGTTCTCTAGGTACTTACCTGTGAAGATTTTTCACAAGTTGATGCATTAACTACCTTGCATTTGTTCAAGGACAATTCATGTGTAGAGAGAGAGGAACTTGAACAGCCCCAGGCGGTGCTTTTATTATAATTCAAAATTAGAAGGACCACATTTTTCATAATTAGGGAGAAAAGCAGGAGCAGCTGACTGACTTTTTGTTATTAAAGAATAACTGAATATTCCTGGCAGATATGTGAACATGAACATGAATTATGCTTTGGGATTGTTAGTAACAAGATAGTGAATCTTTCTTGTTAATGCAGGAGATATTTCTCTAGAAATGTTTGCTTGCTTGCAGTGCAGTTGCTGTATTCTAGGACAAGAAAAATTAACCTTGCATGTCACTGTTTTCTCCCCATGTTTTTGTAGCCAATTACAGCTCACAAATTCATAAATTCTGATGGATTTTAGTAGAACACAAGTGGACGAGGCAGATAATCTGTTTATTTTTGTTACTGTTATTAACACTGCAGCCCATGAAGACAAACACAAAGGAACAGAAAATCAATGTAACAATAACTCCCACTAAAATTGGGCAGCAAAGTTGTTGGACAGTAGGGAAGCAGAGGGAAAAATATTAGTACATGTATTGAATGATTCCTTAGGGAATGGCACCTTAGTGAGGTCTTTCCTGCCTTTCTCCTTGGGAGGTAAAGCTGCCTGGTTTTGAATTTAAAGACTAAACTGCTACTGTGCAGTTTAAATATAAAAAAAAAAATTTGAAATCCACTAATGACAGAGCAGACCACGCTTCAAAACTATTTCCTGATAGAGCTTCCTGACATCATGTCTGTGATGGATCCAAGAGCAGTTTAAATATTCTTGAATACCTAGCTCAGATGTAGAGTAATGGAGCTTCAGTGTGCTGGAAGAGAGCTGAGTTCTTGCCACTGATAGTGAATCTGCAAGGTGAGGAAGGGTGTGCACAGGCATGGAGTGGTTTTCCTGGTCCATGACATATAGTAAAGTTGTCAAGAACAGTTTCTTTTCCTGATTTAGAGTTCATCAGTGACTCTTGCATTAGCAAAACACTGTTTTGTCCACCACACATCTGCCTGTTACTTCTTGCTGCCCAGGATCTGCATCTGTCTCCTCCATGGGCTTTCACCAAGAGTGTTGCTCAGCCAAAGGTCGATTCTCTACCAGCCACTTCAAAATTGCATTATGTGGCTTGAGTGGGACAAAAACATGCTTTGCAGATGGATGGAGAGGACAATCTTGTTGGCTAGTACAGGGTGTTTCACTTGCTAACGTAGCATCCATTAGGTATTTGTGCTCTTTGTCTACTGTGATTTTGAAAAGCCCCAGTGGGGACTTTTTGGTTCCATGCCTTGAGAGGATTTGACTTGCTGCTCTTTCCATAGGAGCATTCCTGCTATATGAATAAGCCATTGATAAGCCATTAGATGGGAGCATCTGTTAAGGAGACTCTTAATGTAGCACGAGAAGCATGTGTGTATTCTCTGCTGCCTCTGGGTCAGTTTCATATCATGAGATTTGGGTTTATCCAGTCAAAGCTGTTGTAAATCAGAATTATATTCTTAGTATTTATATTCTTATGTTGGACTGTTTTTTAATTTCTTTTGAATGTCATCACTAAGATAAGGACATCACCAAGCATAATAGATGACTTTTATCATCTCAATTCACTGTACACTACAGGCCAAAATATGCTCTATAGGTGCATTTTAAGTTCTTGTTTAACCCTGTATATCAAGCAACGATTTTGTAAATGGATAACACAGCTGAGAAGAAAATATTACCATCACACTGGCTGCTGGGACAACTTGTGCAGCGTAACATGCTTCGTGTGCATAGGAGGAGTGGGTGAGGTTGAAAAAGTCGTATGTCACGCTGAAGCAATGAGGCTGTAATCTGCTGGCTACTGTATGGCAGTTAATTTTCACTCCTATTTTCTGATTATTGATATGGAGGCTTTGTATTTTCTTATTGTGTTTAAACAATTACTTAGCATGTATTCAACTGTATTTAAAGCCCATAAATAATAACAAACGGGCCTTCATCGCTTTGTGCTCCGGCAGGGATAGCAAAGGCAAACGTCTGAGGCAAAACACCTTTGTGAAAGAGGGACTCGTATCTAATGGATTTGGGTGATACAAGAGAGGGATAAAATATCCTTTCTCAAGAATGAAATGTGCAAAAGAGGGCAAGATCATTTTAAGAGGAGCTTGTGGTCACGTTCATTCACGGGTTGCTGCTGTAACCAGTCCATATGACTGTATAATTTTGGTAGTGATGCACAGGTTTAACCAACTGTTGGCTGTGAGGAAGACAGTGCAACGAGGCTGGCATCCGGATGTTCTCAGTGAAGTTGGCATAGCCGCTGGCTGGAGCAACAGTTGAAATTGGCTTTACATTTATACTTTTTTGTCAATGCTGTTTGATTTGCATGGTGACTAGGAAGTTGTCCAGGACTGGCACGGACACACTTCATCTGTAAGTGCTGGCACGCTCTTGTGTGTGAAAGGGAGAGGAAGAGAGCTTGCCCTGTGTGTCAGGGTCACTCTGCACATGGGCCCCATCAGCGTGGCCATCTGTGGCACAGTCCTTGCCATGGCTTCTGTCTGGAGCAGCCGAGCTCCATCAAGTGTGCAAGTAGGTAGCAAGGGGTCCTGCTGTGATTTTTCTGGAGTCCTTCAATGAGGGGTATAGCTCAGGTGGGGGACCTAGGAAGGGGTAAAACCATCTTTTGGGAAAAACCAAGTGGATAACAGCTCAATTCTGTGTTAGGAGCCCAAGGATGGGAAGTGATAGGAGCACTGTAGGATGGGAGGGGGAGTAGCCTGCCAAAGCTGAAACACAGGGAGAGGGACTGGTGGAGATCACACTGTCCAGAGCAAGGGGCAGGCTACAGCTGCTAGAGCTTTGATCCATTTGGGGGCTTACTTGATTTTTCTCAGATAGGCAGTGTCAGAAGGGAAACTGAGTTGGCCTTGCACAAACCTGAGGGGAGAGCTTGTGTGGGTACTGCTGTCTCCTGTGCCTTCAGGTTATTGGAAGTATTAACATAGCTTGCCCTTTAACGTGTTAGGGAAAAACAATTCCCTTAGCTGTGCTTTCTCTTTTTTTTTTTTCTTTTTTTTTTTTAACTTAACTAGATGCTTTGAGTCTGTGTGTTGCTCATCCATCCATTAATTTTCACTGATAAGAGGAATAAAAAGGCTTGGTCTCGCCTGGGCCTATGCTGTGTATATGCAGGCTTGCTGCAGCACACTCACCATCTTAAAGCTTCCTTGCAGTGCTGTTAGCAAAAGTATTCTCTGGGTATATCATTCCCTTGCATAAACAACTATTCCTTGCTTTGGTTTACTTATTGATATGAAGGCTTTCTTGTTGCTTGTTCTTCTGGAAGAAGAAAGCTGTTTTCCTTTCATATTGCTAAAATCATGTCCTCTCTGTCTCTGCAGAGCTGTGTCCCACTCAGGTAGGAGATGACAATCCCTGCTACCTTGCTAGCATTTGATATAGATAGATTCGGAAAAGGTGAGGCAGGTTCGGCAGCCAGAGATAAGGACAGAGAAGGGAACTCAGCCAGGATGAAATGATGTTGCATGACTGAGAATTTCTTGCTGAAGCAGTTATTGGTTGTGAAATGGTGAGAGTTGACAAGTATTGCATGGCATCTCTTATAGAGGAGATTTCCTAGAGATCTTTGGACAGATTTGACTTTGCTTTTTAGTACCTGCTTAGGTAAAGAAAGTTTGAAAATGGAGAAAGGGAATAATCATGCAGATACAATTTTATTTATTTTTTTTTTTCGGTCCTGAATGCTGTTGATGAACTGCTATATTAATTTCACTGGAAGGAGAAACAAGTAATTGGTTTGGGCAAGTTTACAGCTTTAATGCTATTTTCCAATGTTTGCCTTGTGTAATCTTAAATTATCTTTTAGTTTTATATTAATATGAGACAATTTTATCTTGATTATTTTGCACTGAAAATACAGCATCTATGAACAGACTGGAAGGATAAAATAGAGGGTGCACCTGGCCATTGCAGGAGACTAGTAATATAAGTGAACAATGTTGACTTTCATTTCAGATCCATTGCAGAACATAAATACTTCCACACAGATCTTATTTTCCATTTAGCACAGCAGTCTCTCTCTGACTGTGGCCAGAAGAGGATGCCTGGGGAAAGAATACATGGAACAAAGCAGATATACTCCAGTCTTCTGCCTGTTGCAAATACTATTGGCAATCAACAATTTAAGATTTTTTGACCCTCTGGCAATGCAGAGATTCCTTAATATATATATATATATATATATATAACAGATTAAATCATGCTTTGGTTCCCTCTAAAATGGTTATGCTGGGGAGTGAGCCATCTAGTTAGAAAATGGGTTTTGAGAAGGGATATTAGAAGTTGCAACTTTCTCAGTCAAAGCTGGGGGAAGCAGACTAGTGTTTTAGCAGATGGGGATGACAGATAAACAAGAGCTGAGATCTTTGAGAAATGAAAAGACTTTGAAGCATGTGTTAAGGGACTGGGTGGCTCAGAAACTGGAAATAAATAATGTGCTGTTTGCCTGTTCAGATTCAGTATAGACCTGTAAGAATTCTGTTTTCTCTGCTCGTGACTGTTATATAGCTGATAATGCTACTGGCCTCGGTATCATGTATAGCTGGGCTGAATATTCATTTGTTTTGTATATGAATGAATTTTCTACTTTGTTACAATGATGGATTATACTCAGTACAGATGGGACTGGTGTTGGCCAGGGTGTCCTCATTAGCTCAGTGAGGAAATTCCCATCGATTTCAGTGGAAGCATGCTTATGCCAGTGCTGGAGGGCCTTTGAAAGCTGACTTTGGCCCGTGGCCACTTGCGGGGCAAAGGTAGGCTTTTGTGCCAAGGCAGCAGCATGTTAAGTATTTGTACTGTTTGTTTGTGGATGAGGCATGGGTGCGAAGATATAAACCCTCAATCCTTGTTAATGTCATTTTTCACCCATGACACTGGAATCTGGCATGTTTCTATCCTCCACAAATGTTACTGCAAGCCCATGGCATTGTACAGTCTGTGATGTTAGTTACCCCTTATAGTGTGCAAAGTGGTAGTAGGTTCTGTTTTCCTAATTCATTTAAAAAAACCCAACGCCTCATGACACACAAAATAATGCTGTCCAGAAACTCTGTCCTGTCTTGTAAACAGCACTGTCTAAAAAGAGTAGAGGAACTGAATTGCTCAGGAACTTGCTAATGACAGCACTGTGTGGCCTTTATCCATCTTTTGCTCTGTGTAGCTACTCTGTGCTATATCTGTACGCCCAAACCAGCCAAGATCTGTAACAGAAACTCCCCAGAACCCAGGAGTATTGACGTATGTAGTTCTTGATTTAAGGTCTTGATTTAGCTGGTTAATTGTTTAGGAATGAACTGTGAACTTCTGTACATCTTAATACAGTGTTACCATTATCTAGAAGTGTTGATTCAAGTCCCCTCTCCTGTTAGAACTGTGAAGTTAGACTAATTGAGTATTTTGCTTCATGCATTTTGTCTTAGGACGTGGTTAGACACTCTCCTCTTGCTGCAATCTCAGATGCTCAGAGAATCGAGATGGGAACTGTTTAATTGGCTTTTCCTACAAATCCCAAGCCCTTTCTTCCTGACATTCACTAACTGAGATTCCATTTAATAAGTGTCTTTACTGGATGATGGACATTATATTTGAGGTCTCACACCTGAGGCCAAGGCTGTAAAATTTCTTCCCCAATTTAAATCTCCTCCAGATCATGTCAGTCTAAGGCATTCCTGGCTGAGACTTTGCTCTGTCAAATTCTGTCTTGTACAAGTGTCTGAAAAAAATCAGTACAGTGAAGGACAGAAAATGTAGTCAGATCTTCCTTTCTGCTCGTCTTCCTACTCTGCTGTTTTGAGAGGGGTATGTGACCCAGCGGTATCTACAGTTGTCTAGAAGAATGTGAATTCTTTCTCCAGTAGACCATTCTACTTTCAGCCAAGGAACCCTTTTTTTTCTCTGTGTGTGGGGGTGAAGGGTGAGGTAGTGTCAGATAAACATAAACGTGGTGGGTATTCAAGAAGTGACAGCCATCTCATTTTGGTGGTAGGTTGGCAGATTCTTTACAAGCTCCTAGAAGTTCGTCAGTGCTGGTTCTGCTCTTGATTTTGTTCTCAAACATTTGGCTCACCTGGTATTTAAGTGGGCATGTGTTCCTGAGAGAGAGAGCCACTGAATTCTTGCAACTTAGAGCTGACTGTTGAACGAAGAACTGCATTTCCTTCATCACTGGTAAAATAATTGGTTTCCAGTGGGAGATCAGGTATCTTTGCAGAGCTCTGTTTTTTCCAGTATGTCAGGTGTTTGTGCAGCAATATATAAGATAGAGGTATCTCTATAGATTACTTAAGATATTCTGAAGTTCCTTTTGAAGGAGGGAAATACTTGGTGGAATATAGGACATACTGAGTTGGTAAAGAACCAAAGCTCATATCTCTCTCTCCCAGCCTTTTGCATTCCAGATACCTGAGCATGGGCTGAATAGATGAATCCCAGAGCTTATGACTCAACACCATCATTTAAGCTCATAAAAGCACATTCCAAAAATACATTGAAAAATAAAGCTGTTCAGCTGGTCTCTTCTAGCAGGAGAAAATGAGGCTTCCTGTGATATAGCACTAGTTATTGTGTAGTGATTTAGTAAGCGTGTTAAGAATCCATTTGTTCAGGGCTAGAGTTATACATTTCTGTCCTGAGCAGCATCTTGTTTTGTTGAATCCAGGCACTGCCGACAGCAGAGGGGTACTTAGAGACTGCATGACTAATTCTGTGGTTTTATGTTAACAGTAAATATTTTTGCTTCACTGTTCATAGGGAAGGTCCTATACGTGTACATTGCTAAATCTAGTAATAATTTTTATTAATTAGCTGGTCAGTGGTCATATGTCTTTCCCAGTTTACCTGAGCTGGAGCCTTTTACAAGCTCCTTTTACTGTCATCCGTGAAACTCTTCTATCTGGGGCTGATTGTCTCTGTCTGCCAGTTGCTGTGTTTCAGTGAATCACTCTGCTGAGGAGATTGCTCCACACCTCTGCTTCTTAGCAAATTGCCTTCTGAGCCCTGGCACTAAAATGCAATTGGCTATGCTTCATTATCTCATTCAATAGAAACTCAGTCTCCTGAAGACTGCAATTAAGTTTCCTCTTTGTCTAAGACACAGAATTTAACTGCAATCTTGTTGGTCTTCTCTGAAGCAGGGGAAGGAAGAGAAGGCAGAAAAACACTGAACCAAAGCAGAGACAACGTGCTTCGACAGACTGTTTTTTATGTGGTAACTTTGCTTTCCTCTGTGTAACTTGGATCTGGAAGCCAAGAGCGCTGTGGATGAGACAGCTTTCCCAACAGTGAGGGAGGCAGACCGGGTTACAGCCCAGCCTGTAGCCACGAGGCTTCAGTGACTTTAGGGCACTCAGTTATCTTCAGGGCCTGATGCTTCAGTCCACGTGATTCCTCCTGCTCATACCACCTGCAAACTCTGTATTCATCAAGCAGATACTTTGTGTTTATCATGCTTTAACTTTATTAGAGGGGCTATATAGGGTATCATGTTTTCTATTCAGTAAGGATAAAGATCTGGTCATAAGCTACAAAAGTAGTTCAGGCAGTCATAAATGAAGGCGTTTATTATTGCCCAAACAGAAGGTATATGGTTTATTGACAGTAAAAGGAATCTGTACTGTCTAGAATATTTTTTTCTGTCTTAAGATGAGCTAAATGTGTGAAATTGGCTCCTAGCCTTGATTTCTGGTGCTTGAACTCCTGGTGAGACAAGGGCTGTGACTAGTAGTGGAAGGAATGACTCGGTGGTAAGAATATTTGGTCAGCCCTTTTTTCTGTAGATTATGGAAGACAAAGCAGGAGATACCTTAAATTCTGTGCAAAAGTCCAAAAATCTGATCCGTAACGTTTAGCTGCCCCTGGTCCCAACTGCTGTCCCTCCTAGTTCTCTTTTCAGGTCTACCTTGTTCTGCCCACTGTCCCCAGGCTTGCTGAGTTATTCCGTCCCACTGCTGTGAGCTCAGTGGATTTTTCAAAGTGATGGCTTTATTTTTCTCTGCTCTTCATGGTCCTGCCAGATTGCCCTGCAGCAAAATGCATTTCAGGTATGAGCTCTCACCAGTCCCTCTAGGAATAAGTCACTGCTTCATTTCTCATCTGTAAAAGGGAAGCAATAGCTTCCTCTGTCTCATGCGATACAGGAATAGAAAGTTCATTTGTAGGTATGGGATGTTGGGACTCTGTGGACACAAGGCTGTCCAGGTTTTTAGGAGAGCTGTAGATGTTGATCGTCCAAGGCATTTAATTTCCCTACTGCTTTTTTCTGTAGGATACTCCTGTAAAAATCATTCATTGCTCTACTATTCTGGCAGAGAAAAACAACACTGTTGTTGTTCAGAAAAGAAAACAGCATGAAGAACAGCCCTCCTACTTCAGCACTGTGGCTATTAACTTCTGTTGGATGAAGATGAATAGTAGCTTGTACTTCCCAGTTGTAATAAGAATAAACTTTTTTTCCTAGGCTGTTTTTTAAGTTCAGGCAATTCTACCGAGAATTGCCGGTAATATAATGTGGTGGCCTCGCTTTTCTTAAACAACCTCTTCAAATCCCACCAAACAACAAACACATCATCAGTGTTTCTGCCTATTTTCTGTGGCTGGGCAGAGAAGGTGAAGCTCCAGGAAGCGATAATATGCTTCCATCTACATTCCCACCACCTTCGTGTGGGCTCAGCTGTAATATTCCACTGCCCGCTGATTCCACTCTCTCTGCTCTGTGATTTTTCCTCTCCTCAACTCCTCTAAGGCAGGAGCTGTGCTATGGACCTCTCTGGCTCATGGCAGGTAGGTAAAGCTGGGTACAGCTGGCTTGCCCAATAAAAGCAAACTGAATCATCGCTGTCAGAGGTAAGATTCAGAAGCAATGGACAATACAACTTGAGCATGGGCTGAAAGCTGTGAAGGTGATTTCTAAAAGCTCCTAGAAAGCTGTGTTCAGTGGGGCCCAGAGCTGGAGGACTCATCTCACTGTGGTGGCACCAAGACTGTCAGAGTTAAGGGAGCATCTGGACAATGCTCTCAGACATATAGTTTAGTTTTAGGTAGTCCTGTGAGCAGCAGGGAGTTAGACTTTTATCATTATGGGTCCCTCCCAACTTGAGATATCCTATGATTTCCTTGCTAGTGGTGTCCTTGCTGAAGTTTGGGTTTGGCTGAGTAGCAGTCAGCTTGTTTGTCCTCAGGATATTTAGATCATGTTGGTTATTACTGTACATGACAGAAATGATATTACCTGACTTCAGATTTCATCCCTGCTAAGTGGTTACCTTTAGACTTGGCTTTTCTCAGTTAGCCTTTTGTAGCCACCTCAGATTGTGAGGCTTTTTGTGTGTGGTTTTTTTTTTTTTTTTCCCCAGGGATCCAAAGGTGTATCAGCTGTGAATAATCCCTTGTCTCTTATATGTCCATTTTCCACTGCTAGAAGGATCATCTCTCTGAAGACGGCATGCGGCAGATGTGAATGTCTCAATTCAGACATCTTCCCTAGTGAAACAGTAAAATGGGTTTTTTTTCTTGCAAGGTTGCTTATGTTATGTCAGCTTTAAGAGGTGTCTCTTGCTTTTCTTAGTTTATCTGCTCCAGAGGTTCTCCCACTGTTTGCTTTGTATCTGTGTTGTTAGAGAAGCTGGGAAAGCCCTTCCACCAAATCTTGGAGCTCCAACTGTACAGTGAGCCCCAGCCATCTATTGCTGTCAGTCTGAATGTCTTGGTCCTTTCTCCAGTCTCTTCCTATGACCAGATTCTTTCACATCTGAGGGTCCGAATATGGAGAGAACTTCAGAAGTACTCAGCTCCTTCACTTTAGTTGATTTGAGAGTTAGATGTTTGTATCTAATGCAAGACTATGTGTTGAGATGATTTCTTCAGTCAGACGACTTCTTACCTTTGCAGAGATCTGTGTTGGAGAAGGGCATTAAGCAAGTCCTGACTAGTGGCTTCACAGCGGGTAATTGTCCTCTCTAAAGAGACTATTCAGTCATGCAGGCTATCTCTGGCCCTTGATGACCTATTTTCTATATTGACTTTGCTTGTTCTTGCAGAGCCAATTTTTGACTGTCTGATAATAAAGTTTTTGCTTCTAGTTGCCCTCTGCCCTGGTTAAATTGCTGATGCATCAGGGTTATGGAAGGGGGTTGGAAAGCTCTTTTATCTCATTGTGTTTTGCTGTACTGTAGAACAGACTGCTTCAGGTATGGATAGCAGAGCATAGACAGGTAGTTTTGCATGCAAAGCTCAACCATTTAACATCCACATTGTGGAGAGCCAGGTTAAAGGGAGTTCGCTTTTAAGATATGAGTGATAACTTGGGACATGTTCTCACAGCATTTTCCTTGCTCTGCTGTTAGATTCCTCCGGATTTTTCTGTTGTTGACAGCATGCCCCTGGCTCTCATCACCTGCCTGCTTTCATTAACATGTCTTTATTTCTTTCTCTAGATCACTAGTAAACATTGCAAAAATACAGCCTGCTTTTTGGCAGATTTTTTGCCTTATCCCAGTGTGCTCTTCCTCGACAGATTGGGGCTTTATCTTGTGATGCTATCCTTTTTTTTTTTTTTTAATAATGTTACAGGCAACTGCCAGTAATCTTATGTCCCAGCTGTTCTTGGTTTTGAGAGTAAAATTTGAGAGACGTTGTGCAGAAACGAAATATATTCCAGCTGCTTCTGTAATAATAAACAAGTACTTTTGTGACTAGCAGAACTAATGAAAACTCATTTCCTGTGGCTTTGTGTCTCATGGTTGATTGGCTTTTTAACTAAATTGTTCTAAAGCTACAGTAGTGAGGTAGAGGTTTATAAGACATCGGAGAACTCCCAAAAGGTGGGGCTGAGTTGGGGAGAGAGAACGTTTTGGTCATGGGAAGAGCTTTAACTGAGTTTATAATGAAGACTGAGCTCTGGAGGATTCATAGCAGCATAAAAAATGTGAGTAAGAGGTGAAATTTCTCAGGTCTAATAACAGCAAAGTTTGGGAGATGCCTTTTTGTGTAATTAGGGCATTCAAAATGAGTCTTTCCCACAAAGATTTCTTAATGATTAATACAGGCTGAGCTCACCCTGATGTCTTACCCTCTCTATTTGCCATAACATCTTTTTTCCTCTACTGGCTTTTTTCTTTCATGAAATTTGAGGGGTTTAGTAACCTTGAAGACCTCTGTCCAGGTGGATTGCCATCAAAAAATAGGTTTATGTGTAATTGTGGCAGAGGCTGAAAGAGACACACATGCACACAGGTCGTGCTTTCACACAAAGCTCCAAACCAACCTGGCATAGTTTAGAAAAGGATGTGGTCTTTGCAGTCAATGCAGAGCAATTCCAAAGCAGGCATTTCTTGGGGAATGTATGTCAGGGGACTCAAGATCAGAGCCTGCCCTGACACCCAGCCCATCTCAGTCTTTGCTGTTACTCTTCACCATGGCTGCTCTGCTCATCCTTCCAAACTTCTGCTTGAGTGTCCTTACTCCTTGTACAGTTGTTTCATTTCAGCCCTTCTGCTCACAGTGTAACCACTCAGGGTTAAGGACATGCATGCTGTGAAGCTGAAAGGTAGTTGGAAAGTGAGTAGACTTTTGTCTAAAAAGTGGAACTCTGTCCTGTGGACTGATGCTCTGTGTAAAACCTGCCATATTGTCTTATGAGGAAGATCTTTCATGTGCTGAAATATTGGGGCATTAATTGAACACTGTTCATCCTCCATGTCTAAAGTGAAGGCCACACACTAGTGTTTAGTTGGCTTTTTTTCCACTAGCCTTTAGTACATTTGTCTAATACTTCATACTTCAAGCCCATTTTCCTGCATACCTTTGTTTTCTTCTTTGGCTTCTCAGTGATACCTGTCAGTGGTTACTTATGTGAAGAATTTGCTAGCTGAGCTGCTGTGGGTGATGAAAAGCATATTGGTTTTGGTGACAGAGCAGCTGAGAAATAAAAAATAAAATCTGAAAAATACTGATGTAAAACATCTCAAAATCCTAGCTGCCCCAGGGGGTGAAATGCTCTGAGATCCCAGGGAGAGGTAAAGTGCAGCACAAAATGTGCGAGTACATCTTCCTTAACAGCAGACAAGCTAGTGACCAGTGGTACTGGCACTGTTTTTTTTCCCTCCAGCAATTTGTGGTTTGGGCTTTTTTTCTGTTTATCATATGAAAAGCATTAGTATTGGCTTTGAGTCTCTTACCTCGACAGTGTGAAGTGCCATATAAACATCTTGGAGTGCCTGTCTAATATCTTCTGAAAGGATTCTGTGCTCCCTGACAGACGTGCTTTGGCAGTCTGGCACCATATTTATTCAAGATACAGAAATTGTTTCATGCAGTGACCAGCAAAAACACTCTATCTTTTTTTTTCCTTTTAAACTGAATTATCATTGCTTTGTGCTTAGCCAGGTAAGAACAGCAGTTTTTACAGTTACATGTAATTACAGATGGATGTGATCTGTTTCCCATATTGAACCAAGCCACAGACAGTTTGAGGGAGACAGCAGATAGAGTGAGCCTGTCTGTGGTGTTTCTAACAGGATTCCAGCTGTTGTTTGAGGTTGTAGCAGATGAAGTTCATCCTTGTATTTAAGTGACTGATGGACACATCCTGTGATCTCTGTGGGCTTTAGCTGTAACCTGGAAGTACATGGAGTCCCTCTCCTCTAATTACCTAGAACTGTGAAGAGATTTGGGCATCAAAGTGCTGCATTAGGCACTCCAGAATTTAGGGCTTTAAAATCGCTGCCCAGCTCCTGCCTAACTGGGGAGGTGGCAGTATTTCCTCAGGTGAAGAAATTCCTTTGACTCTTAGTTTCTGGTTTCCTTCTGGCAGGGCCAGAACTACTGCAGTTTTGACACTCCTGCATAGTTAGAAACCTGACTTGCACCTTAGCCCTTGACAGTCCAGTGTATGTATAAAGCTCAGGCTTTCCCCCGCTTCCTAATACAGCACTTTGAGCATCAGTGCTTGTGCTGTCTCATTGTCCCAGTGAATATTTAGTTATTTTATGAGAAGTGGGACAGCTTTAGCACCTCAGATTGAGTGGGAGTGTGTCATATTGGCATCGCCATCAGAACTGCCCTGTGTCTGCACACAACTTATTTCTAAGCAGTTATCTGGTGCCTTAGGTCACAGTAAGCAATCTGCTTTGGAACTAGAGGAACTCCCACTTTAAAAAGTTTGTTATCTTATTCTTACCTCTCTTTTTTATCTTGCTTTTTTTTTTTTTTCCCCTCTTCCTGGCAGTCTTCCAGTTCCTCTCCTACGCTGCACTGCCCTGTGCTTGACTCAGCCTGTCTGTGTACCTGTGTAAGCCCCAGTGTGCTGGTTTGTTTTCAACGGTTGCCACCTGTACGAATGCCTCCAAAGGAGACCACCTCTGATGGTTGCTCACGGTGAGCTCACACCTGCTCTGTTGACTGTGATCCTCCCCCATGGACATTCATGGAGATCACTTCAGATGTTCAGGATATAATTACTCTTTTCAAGTCCCCCAGCCTCTTTTAAGGGAAATCATTGCTCTGTGTGTGGTAAAGAGCATCCTTTACTTCTTGAGATACTTTGGAGAGACCCTTTCTTGCTTGTCGTTAATGTCCTCTTTCTTTTCTTAGTCCCTTTCTTCCAAGCCTTATCTGCCTGG
The DNA here is from genome assembly GCA_002844005.1 of Limosa lapponica baueri. Classification (NCBI taxonomy): domain Eukaryota; kingdom Metazoa; phylum Chordata; class Aves; order Charadriiformes; family Scolopacidae; genus Limosa; species Limosa lapponica. The sequence goes on from KZ506035.1 coordinate 208,134, forward strand.
ATTCCTCAGGTGTTCAAAAGACTGCATTCAATTGATGACAAAACACCTTGCTTTTTTTGTAAGGAATTTCTACTGTCTTTTCAGTCTTCAGAAATATCTGGACAATTTCATCATCTTCCTCACTTGTTGAGCTATATCCCCATATCGCCAAAGTACTGCAGATCCCTCTGTAACCAGAAAGTAGGGTGTTTAGCAAAGGTAGAAAATTACTGGTGGCAAACTAGTGGATGATAGAAGAGGAACTGTGGGAGTTTTAGCTTGACCCTTTCTTCTTGTCCAAAGTCTTCTGTTGTTTCTGGTGGGCAACCACAGCAAGGACAAGCATAATGGGATTGTTTTCTTGTAACGTCCTAGGGTTTATTCAGATGATGACAGTGCTGAGTGGCTGCAATCACTGTAGAGGTGGGGACTTGACCCTAGTGTAACTATGAACGTATATGAATATGTACACATTTCTGTTCAATGCATTCCTTCTGTTCCACATACAGCAGTCAAGAGATGAGTGTGACTCTTCTGTATGCTTAAGTATAAGAACATGATTAAGATCAGTCTTAATGTTTAAGATCATGGAACAGTCTCAAGTAAGACTTGGCAAACCAGATGGTGTACAGCTCTCCTAGGTCATATTGCTGCTTCTTGGGAGCTCACACAGGTTTTTAAAAAGAGTTCTTTGTCCTTGAGGCAATCGGATTTTTAGCTGAATCGAAGTATCTTACATATATTTATATAAAGTATTATATATATATATATTTTATACTTTGCTAGCTAGTATTTTTAATGGTACCCTCACAGATGGTTGGTTTGTTCAGTCTTTGCAGCTTTTTTTTGTAGGGTGCTTAGTCACCCTTTAGAGTGCTGAGTCATGAATGATGAAGTTTTTGGCAAACTGAGTGGGGGCCACAACTGATACTGAGAAACTGTTGTCATAGAAGAGAACAGACATGTTAATTTATGATTTATTCCTAACTTGTTGGAAAAAAAAATCAATATTTTTGCTAAAGGGAAAGAACAGAATCAATAGGGAAAGACATTTGCTTTTCAAGCCCAGTGAGAGGGTATTAAAACATGAGTAAAAAAAATAAATTAAAAGCTATAAAATGTCTTGACAGTGTAACTTTAATCTTAAAATTGCCAAAGCATACAAGTGGATTATAATGTTTTGCAATAATGGAGAAATGATTGATAACTTGGATTTTGAGTGGCTTTGTGATGTAGAGCATGGAGAACGGGGTAAATACATTTTACAGTGACAACCCTTTACTATCCTTTCTTATTTCTTTTTTCTTCCTTATATTTTACCTCTATGGGATATTTTTCTCCAAGGGGGAAAGACAGGTCAGTGTTAGTCAAAGAGGCAGACGTTCATCGAAAGAATTAAAGCTTAGGGACAGGCTGAGAGAAAGGTTTATGTGAGGCAGAGGGAGACCCAGCAGAGCAGAAGAAAAGAAAACGATAAAGTAAAGGAGCCTGTTCCAGCAATGTGCATCGTATGAAAAGTATTCTGGGTGGCAAATTTATCAATTTAATTTCCACATGCTAGAAGGTGGTCCAGAGTTAGATAGGTTTTCCCACATGCTTCAGAGCCCTAAGAATTCTCTTTTCATTCTTGGAACCACATCGCCTCAAGGAAAACAAATGAAAAAAAAAAATCTTTTTAGAAGCTTTGCACCTTTTTCCAAATAGTCACCGCAGTATATGGACCTTACAAAGGTCTGGGCATGCTGTTCTTTAATATCCCTGTGCCTGCTGCTCTGGATTAGCTTCCTTTCTCCAGCATTTTCCCTGGTCACTGGGAAGTTTAGTACTTAAGAACCCCATTGCTCTTACTCTGTTGATGCAATTTCTTGTGAAAACTGTAATTTTCAAGTATTAAATTGATTTATCCCTCAGTTCTTGATCAGGCAATGGGAGCATCTAATTATGGAAAACAGACCACATCTATCCTCTCAGCATGCATCTGAGAAATGCAGCATGAAATCTTTTATTATTGGTTGTCTTGCAAGATTTTCAGCTGTTTTCAGCTTCCCTGTGCACATAGTGTGGAAACACTCTTGTGAGCTACATGGATGTTTCACCTGTGTTTCCTGCTGAGAAGCAATAAGCAATAGCCCCGCTGGAAATAACAACAGTTGGTCTGCAGGAAGAAGGCATTAATGGTAGTCACCTCTCAAAGACCTGGTTAAAGCAGATGGACATGATAGCCTGTCCTTCTTCAGCCTGAATGGATGAGGCCATTTCACCCTATATGTGATGGTGGAAATGGTAGGAAGCTGCTGTTTCAGGGGGCATATACAGCAAGGCTAATTAAACTAGACTGAGAGGACTGATGGCAGCAGCCTGGGGACTGAGTTCTGCCTGTGTGAGTAAAGCTGAAGATGGGTAAGCTCAGAGTGGTGAGCACAGCCCTGGGAGAAGGTAGAGATGGAGCTTCTCTGGGGCATGGGGCTTGTGGCAAAGACTGAGCGAGATGACTGAGCTAGGAGAGAGCTGGTTATTCTTGTTTGTGGTGTTCAGGCAAATGAGATTTTGTAGGCTCTTCATTACTTGCAAGGGCACCAGCAGAAACTTCACTCACACAATCCATTCTTGCTCTGAAAAGGAAGAAACTCGTAAGGCCTTGAGTGCTTGCCTAAGTTATCACATTTTCTTAGCTTTTTGCATCTTGAAAATAATTTTACAGTCTAGGGCTCTCAATCTCATTTCAAACACATGATGCAAATCTCTGCATTGTGTGTAATAGGTGAAAGGGGAATTCAGAGGAGAAGGGGAGCTCATGGGTGACATTTTCTTACTTGGAGCTATGGATAAGAGGAGTAAGGGTAATAGTTTCTACTCCACATAGAGACTGCAAATAGGATATGAGAAGCTTCTTTCTGAGGTCTGAGACCCACAGAGGTCTCTCTGGAGAGGAGCACAAGTTGTCTTATACTCTTTCCATTATCAGGTTCCTCTGCTTTTTCAGGCACTTTGGAATGGAGATTCAGATCTTGGATGTGTTCACAAAGCATTGCTTGTGTGTCTGGTGCTGTCCAGGTAATACTAACTGTACAAGCCACTGAGAAATGAGCTTGTTTCTGTTCTAGTGCTGAGAACCACTCAACAAATTTTTGACATGGTATCTGAACCACAAATCTAAAATGCTAATGGCAGGAATAAGCTCCTGTAAGTGGTACAGTCTGCCCCTGTGGAACCAATGCTCCTGGAATAAAATCATAGAACGGTTTGGGTTGGAAGTGACCTTTAAAGGCCATCTAGTCCTACCCCTCTGCCATGGGCAGCGACATGTCCGACGAGACTAGGTCACTCAAAGCCCCATCCAGCCTGGCCTTGAACACCTCCAGGGATGGGGCATCCACAGCTTCTCTGGGCAACCTGTTCCAGTGTCTCACCACCCTGACAGTAAAGAATTTCTTCCTAATATCTAATCTAAATCTACCTTCTTTCAGGTTAAGACTGTTATCCTTCATCCTATCACTACACTCTCTGATAAAGTGTCCCTCCCCATCTTTGCTGTAGGTCCCCTTTAGGTACTGGAAGGGGCTATAAGGTCTCCCCAAAGCCTTCTCTTCTCCAGGGTGAACAACCCCAACTCTCTCAGCCTGTTTTCATAGGAGGTGTTCCAGCCCTCTCATCATCTTCGTGGTCCTCCACTGGACCCGTTCCAACAGGTCAGTGTCTTTCCTGTGCTGACGACTCCAGAGCTGGACACAGTACTCCAGGTGGGGTCTCACCAGAGTGGAGTAGAGGGGCAGAATCACCTCCCTTGACCTGCTGGCCACACTTCTCTTGATGCAGCCCAGGATGTGGTTGGCTTTCTCGGCTGCCAGTGCACATTGCCAGCTCGTGAAACATCACTTCCGAGTCGTTCTCCTCAGGGCTGCTCTCAATCCATTCTCTGCCCAGCCTGAATTTGTGCTTGGGATTGCCATGACCCATGTGCAGGACCTTGCACTTGGCATTCTTGAACTTCATGAGGTTTGCACAGGCCCACCTCTTAAGCCTGTCCAGGTCTCTCTGGATGGTATCCCTTCCCTCCAGCATTACATCGTGACTTTTTTCCATAGACTGTGATTTCTAAACATGGATGGATAATTGCCAAAAATAGAGAGCTAGTGAGTCTGGAAGATCAATAAAAAGTGTGTGGTGAAAGTGCAAATAGAAAAATCATGTATCATAGCAATTTTATGCAGTTCTAGTGTTGATAGTCAGGAGACCTTTAACACAGAGACTAAAATAGCTTTTAATAATTTTAATCAACTTCATTTCTAAAGAATGCTCTAGTCATGAATAAGCCTTTGCCGAGGATTGGAACTGTTCAGAAGGTTTTGTCATCCTTTAATTAGTCTTGATAATGAGGCTTCATTTTAGAGGAAAACTTAATTTAATGGTCTTGGTATTGAATGACCTTGATGTGGCTAAGACACTTATCTATATGTGTGTGTGGGAAATGCAAATAATGGAGACTGTTTTGGCTCACAGCCTGCGAGTCTCAGTAAGGTACTGGATGTTACTTTAAATTTGCTTGCTTTGCAGGTCAGATTGAAGGATGCCTGAGACAAGCAATAAATTCTTTTCCTGCCGTTGGGAGGTTGAACCTGCTGATTAATGCACCTCTCATTTTTTTCAAATGCTTGAATTCACCCTCCCTTTGAATTTTTTTTGTGGTGCTAGAGGCTTCCAAGATTTTTTTTTTCCTAAATAAATGCCAAATGAGGGCTATGACTCATCAGGGTCTGATAATTGAATCCAAACATGTAATTTATTTTAACTACAGTAGTCTTGAATGTGCCACACAAAATCTCTCTAACATGTTGCTCCTGAAAGTGAGATTGCGCTTGAAATAGTAAGGGCAATTGTTAATGTTTGATGCTTTATTTCATTGAGTAAATGCAAAAATATGTTGTATTTATAACTGTATGCATTGGTATTTGTAATCTTGGTATTTTAAATATATAGGTATGTTTCCTTTCACCTTAAGCTTATTTTTTGTGTATGCTTTTTCTTTTAAAATTAAGATCCCAACTGCAGTTTATTTTAGTATTTGCTCTGTATTACACCTTTGTTTTCAGTCCTAAACTAGCTCTTGAACTTCTTATATGAATTGCTTGTTCAGACTTAATGGAGGCCTGGGCCAGAGCATACAACAGCAGTGATTGGAACAAGTTTCAATTGTAGAGAGAGCTCCTCATTGCCTCCTGATGATAGTCTAATTTGTGAGAACAGAAAGCAAGCTGCTACCTCGCTGGGAGAGCAGCCTGAGAACATAGTACATGGGGCACTGGGAATACCAGGTTTCTATATCTAGTATTGCTCTTAGTTTGCTGGATGGTGCATAAGTCACTTTATTCTCCTGGATCTGTTTCCTCGTCTCTAACCAGAGGATGATGCAGACTGTCGTTTAAAGCTTGGTGATCCACTGATAGAAAGCTTTCTTCAATAAAAGCTACTCTTACGAAGTATTGTCAATTAGGTGTTGCAATAAAAGTTGTAAGGAAAATGTGAATGACCTATTAAAACTTAGCAAAAAATAGTGGCAATGTGTGTCTGTGAAAGAAAAATGGAAGGATGGGAAGTAGGAGGGGAAACAGCTGGAATTTTCCAGATCATGTTGATGTTCCCCTATTTAAAGAGAGGATTACCAGCTGTGGCACAGCCCTGATCATTACAGAGCTGGTTCTTGGCCAACAGGTCCCAGCTAAGGACAGCTATATGTCTACCCTGTGTTTTGCTTCACTTGAAGCTGACTTTGTACTTGTAATTTATTGCACTGGAAGATGAGAGCAAGCAGCTGGGAGTCAGGGCCAAAAGTGCTACTTGAGATACCACTGAGATGAGTATGAACTCATCTGTGTCTCGCTTTGCTTATTGACAAAATGGATATAATACCTGCTTGTGAGAACACCTCGTGCTTCTTCTTGTTGATCTATATGAAGAGTGTTTCCATGTGTTGTGGTGGAGCTCAGGTCAGACCCGGGAGACCTGTAGCTATGCCTGGGTAGAGGGTGTTGCTGACTCCAAGCACTGCAGTGCTGAATAGGTGTGGCTTCTGATAGATAAATTCTGTGATTACACATTATTATTTTTTTTATTCTCTCCTCAAAGTAAGCTTATAAGACAGTATTAGCATTTGTGAAGAGTAAAATGGGCTTGGGGCAAAGGCCAAGGCGAGACATGTACAGGGTTGATTGCTTGCTCTGGTGCCTGGTGAGGTCTTGAACATGTCTTCTGTGTTCTCAACGTCTTCAAGTTTGAAACTGGGTTAGGGTTTAAACTGAAGTCAGCAGAGCACCCGATCCACCTGATGCACTGAGAACTTCCTATGACTGTTACATATTTATATTAGGTATGTACTTTTGCTCTGTTTAATCACGGATCTACCATGTTTATGCCAGAAATGGCCCTATATTCTGATCATAGTGTGAATCCCCTCTAAGGGGTGCTAAACCACCGGTGGTGCCTTCTCTCAGTATGCGTGGGTGTGCAGGTGCACGTGTGTGGGGAGTTGTGTGATGTGGCCATGTCTCCAGTGCCTGAGCCTTTGCCATAATTCACTGCATTTGCAAATGCATACTTGTCACCCCAGAAGCTGGTGGGCAATGTAGTGTTAAATTCTGCATTTTAAGATCACTCTTATGTCCTGTTTCTTTAAACAGAAGGTACTTTTCTGCCCCACTGAAGCATGGCTGACGTAGCTTTCAGCTGCTGGCACACAGAGCTGCTTTGCTGCAGAACAGACAG
>KZ506035.1:216026-234518 GCA_002844005.1 Limosa lapponica baueri
AATCCATTACTGTTAATTTGTTGTTCTCTTTAGGAACCTTCAGCTGGCCAAGTAAGAAATTATTTCTCTTGCCTGCGTATGGAGCCCTCTGAACTCCAAAATGTCAAAGGGACCAGTAAAAATTGAAGGGGAGGGGGAACCACCCCAACCTTGCTTTTGAAGTCTGCAGCTCAGCCTCAGTATTGGAAAGGAAGCTCTGGAGCTACTGCCTCCTGCCCATCTCCATTAGGGAAAAATAATCTGTTAAAGTGAAACCATGACAAGATGTTCAGAATTTTTCTAAGCTCATTAGACAGCGAGGCGGAGGGAACCCCGATGAAGCTGATCATAGTGGACGGCTCAGTTGCAGGTCAGGGAGCTTGGTCTGCAAGGAAGTAGGACAGTAAAGCTGGAGGAATAGATCATGTAGCATTGCAAATAGCCTGGTCACAGTAACTGCTGCAGAGAAGGGAATTCAGAATGCAGGAGGTGGGGAAGAGAAACACAAGGCCTTTAAAAATCAAGGAGAAACCCTTGCTGGATCTGTTGTTGGATGTCTGTAGAACAAACAAGGCCCATCTTTAAAGATGATAGCCTCCCTCAAAATAGCAAAATAGAATTCCTGTTCACGACACCAACTCTGTCCTCCAACAAATATCCCTCTTGCATGGGAATTGATTACAATTTGGATCCCTAGTGGCCTGGAACTTTGGGGACGTAAGAGAAAAGACAAATGTTTCCATATGGGTAACTGTTCTCTTATGCACCCTGTCCATGTGCGATCCATTTGGATAAATCTGATTGCTCTCTGTCTAACCCACTTGAGTTGATGCAGACAGCTTTACAGGATGATGATCCTGATGCTTCTCTTCTGATCTCTTCCCTTTTGCATCTACCTTCCAGCAACTTGCTCCATAGAGCCAGAGGTCTGTAACCTTTTACATTCTGTACTGAATGTCAACAGCTAAAGTCTATGGAAGGGAGGTTGCGTGCAGAGAAGCTGAGAAATAGGTTATGTGATCTGCAGTGAGAAACAAGCCATATTGTCTGTGTATTAGAGCCCTGATGTGTTTATGGGTGTTAGTTTCAGGCTGTTAGTAATGTAGGTAGTCCAGGTTAGCTGGGTTAGGAGTAAGAGTACTGCTGGCTATGTCTGATATGCAGTGGAAGATGGGAGTGGAGCACAATATGGCCACTAAAAGCTATAGGAGAATCAGAATAGCCATGATTTTGTTTGGAAATGAAATGTTTGCTGACAACCAATTCTAGATTTTCTCAGTCTCTTGTGTCTGGTAAGAGGCACGTTACCTTGAGCGTGTGGATTCCAGATGCTACTGGCTTTGGCTGTAATGCTGTTATAACTTCAGAAGTTTTTGGTTGTGTATCTGTAACGTTTCTATTTCAAGAATTCTGACATATTTCAAAGTACTTCATGGAGGTGAGCTCAAAGCTTGCAGGATTTATTACCTGGTGCTTTCTGTACGCCTGGGAACAGCAGTACTTCCCTTTGGAAAGGGGCTCTAAAGCTTCTTTAAGTGAGCCAGGGACAGATGGGAATAGAAGCAAGATAATATCTATCACTTCTGGTGTGTTTTAAACCATAGACTATATAATTGTTTGGGACCATCTGAATGAACATCTTCTGTTGGTCCATCTGGTCTCTCCCTGCCTCATGATGGACTGGGTGATGCAGTTTTTGGATCAGCCCTTGCAGTACTCTCTTTGTGCTCTAGGCACTTACAAAGCCTCTCTTTTGATTTTATTTTTTGTTAATTTGGCACAATGTTCAGTGTGCCTTTTTTTATTCTATAGTTTATAATCTGAATTTCCTCTGCTTCAGTTTTAAGCCTGTTTGCTTTCCTGGGGTGATGACTAAACTGGTCACTATAGATTTTTTTTTTTCTGATATTTAGTGAAATTGTACCCATGACATGACTACTGTTTTGTAGCTACATAATAATTAGAAATTAGGAAGTCAGTTTCGTATTTTATGAGAGAGGATGGAAATTCATGGTGGTTTTTTTTTTTTTTTTTTTTTTCCTCTCAACCAAATGTTTTGTCATACAGAACTTAGTGATGTTTCTGCAAGCTAGGCTGCAGTTTTCTAGGTTTCTTCTCTATGTGTGAATTTCTCTTTAAGTTCATAAGTCTGAGAAAAGTTCTTGACTCATTTCCTTTACATCTTGCCCTACTGTTGGTGGGAGGTTTATAGTTAGGATGTAAAGTTTTCCAGATCAAGCAGTGGGAGGCAGATGCAAAGTGAAACACTCTGCATGGTACATGAATAGTCTTTCATGTTTAATTTATTGGAAAAGTGAAAGCTGTGCAGGAGTGGAGTTCTATCCTGCTATATTTGCAGTGGTATGGGACAGCAAATTCTCTGATGGCAGTTGTTACAGTGGAGGCCAATTGTATAGGTTAGGCAAACAAATACAAAAATGTTTTCAGGCCTTCTCCCTAAACGCTAATATTTTATCCTAAGGAATTATATTGTTATGAGACCATTGTGAACATAAGTAAATACTAAAAATGAATAAAAGTTGCAGAAACTTGGACTAAGGCTGCTTACTGATGAACTCTTCTCATTGATGTATGGGCATAACACACAGGTTATAAATACAGGATGCAATGCTGATTCACAAATAACATAGCTGTCTTCTTTTGGGTGTCTCTTTGTTCTAGATGCTAAGCCAAGTCCGTGAAAGCCATTTGTATCTGCAGTGTGTAGAACCTGCTACCAATTAAACCGAACAAAGCAAGTATTTGCTGCCTCCTTATCTGAGGATAAAGCAAGCGTCCTGTGTTCTCAGCCAAATTAGCTTTATAGTTTTATTGCCTTCTCCACTGGTTTGTTCTTTGTAAACTGCTGAAATGACTCAACAGGAAAAAAAATGAGTGAGGCATTCAGTGAGGTCTCTTGGTATAATGGTTATAACTCTGATGACAGTCAGCAACACTGTCTTTAATCACTGAGTGTGCCCTGCTCGGAGCCTGGCTGTGGGAGGGGTGCTGCACCGAAGTGCTGGGAGACAGTCTGTCACCGTCGGCTGCTGCTTGCAGAGCTCTACAGATGGTGTTTGCTTTCCCCATCCCTTTCTGATCTCACAGGGCTGGTCTGGAATGTGTAGAAGAGTTAGGTGACCTGGAAAGAGATGTCCTGTACCTCTTCAGGTAGGCAATTCTGTATCTGAGCACATAAAACAGAGGGGAAGTTTCCCTTTACTTCTGGCTGTCCATGGCAAGGCACAGTGAAGTTTCCCAACTCTGAGTCTCCTCTTTTTCTGCAGAGATTTGCTCTTGAATAAGAGTATTTGAAGGTCCTGTTGGTGGTAGCCATTAGGTATGACCAAACTCTTACCAACCTTCAGGTCTGGACCGGACAGTCGTGGCTAATTATGAATACAGAAAAAACACTGCATGTTACCAAATGCCTGGGTCAGGATCTGAAAGGTTGAGGGGAGAACTGGGGGAAGGGTTATCCATTTTTATCTTGTTCCAACTTCCCTGTGGCCTTTGCTTATGGCCAATATCAGGACACAGGAAGGATGAATGTTTAACCTAACCCCATATGGCTGTTCTTGTGTTGTAATTTCAAGGGTAACTCTGGAAGCCTGAAGCCCTGTCTGCCTTGGAAAGCTGGGCAGCTAGTGTTTCTCCTTGGTGCTATGTGCTATGCTATGAGGCCAACAGATTTCATAACAAGTGGAGCTTGTTGGCTGTTCGGGATCTCTGCTGCTAATGATCACCTGCATCTCTGAACTGCTCCCTCACAACAGGTTTGTTTTTTTTTTTTTTTCCCATGTGGTTTCCTAGCCCTGAGATCAACAGCTTTATCAGACCCTCCTTGCTGTCGCCAGTGCACCTCGAAATGGAAGGGAGCGACAGTGTGTTGCTTTCCTGGGTGAGGCTATCTCCTGATTTTGGCTTTTCCAGAAGCATTGGCAGTAGTTTCTCCTAGACATCAACTGTTCTGGGGTTAGCTGGGCTCTCCCTGCACCTTCCTCTGCCAGTTTCAGTGTGCCTGAACACCAAAAACTCACAAAGCTGAAAAGGTCACGTATGGCAGACCACACTGATCCTGCAAGCTCTGATTGCCTGTTACAGACGAGCTGTCCTTGTTACCACAAAAGATAGATCTTTTTCAAATAAAAATAATAGGGATGTGTGTTTTTTGTGTGTGTGTGGTGTGAGTTGGTTTTTTTTGCTGTGAAAAGGAGCAGAACACACAAAGTGTTCTCCCCAGGGAGCTGCTCTTTCTCTCCAATCTCCCCCCGTCCCCAAAGGCTTTTGGCTGGTATTTTCTCTAAGATGAAAAGGCGCTTGTTCAAATAATCCTGCCTCTCCAGTGTGTTGCAGGCGTTGAGGATGCTGTCACAGGCTGTTCTCCTCCGCAGTCCCAGCAGCACCAATGAGGGGCACGTGCTGTTTGATGCAGCATTTTATCCCTTCCCTCTGCCCTGCCCTGGGGGCTCTTCATTGTGTTGCAGTGCTGTTTTTACGTAAGGTATTGCATCAGGCAGCACAAGGGATGTGGTGCTGAATTTAAACAGCTGGAGGTTGTGTTGAGTGCTTTTCAGGCAGACTGGAAATAGCCACTGGCTTTTTTCTCCTTTTCAGGATGATTCTATCCATTCTAAGTGTTATGGCCATCATATATTTCCAGCAGAGGCTGTTGGGTTAGGAGCCAGGTTTTTCAGTGGTATTTTACCTGTAAGCCTATTGGAGATTTCATGTTTTTTTTTATCATCACCACATTCCAATGTGTTTTTTAGCGGGACATATTTTACCCATTTGACATACTCGAACAGTCTGGTCATGGTTGGTTTTGATTGTTTTGCTAAGCTTCATGGAGGGCAAAGAAAAAAGAAAGTAAAGTTTCTGCCTTGGGTGCACCGCAGCAGCAGAGGGTGATTTTATTGGGTCATTTTCCTCAGCCCTCTGGAAGGAAGCGATGTTAGGGTTTGTCGTGCTGGTACAGCATTGTTTGACAGATTATTTCTTGGAGCTAGCTTCCCTAGTGCTAGTCTCTGTTCTAGATTCTAGCAGGAATCTTGGTGAACTACTGTTTTATATATGTGCAGGCATCGTGTGCATCCTTTGTTTGGGAGGAAGTGAGGGGTTGCCAAACCTTTACACAGATAGCTCTGCATGCAAGTCCATGGAGCCAGCTGTGTCCTAGCTCATCACTTTTTAATGACTACTTCAAACTTGTCTCAAAGCTGTTTGTTAGCATGACCTCTTGGCTGGCATTTATACATATTTCTCTCTTATCCTGTCAAATTCTCCTTTTTTCATGGTAGGCTGCTCTTCTTTTTCATTTCATAGCATATATTTATTTTAAATTGTGTTTTACACTTGGTAGAGACAAGGGTATGCTTTAAAATGAGATGGATTATGTTATCCTTATGCAGAAGGTTTACCTTCGTACAACACTTTTGCAGTCTTTTTATAAGCAAAATCAACCTAGAGGGTAGAAAATGCATATCTGATAAGCTATCATTTGGAACAGTTGGTTGCTAGTGCTGCTAATATGAAAATAAGTAATTCTAAGGCAGACTTAGTACTTGAATATGGCAAGAGCTAGAAATTAATTGCCCTGAACTGCATGGTTACTGATCTGCATCAGGTCACATTTGCACACATTATTTCCTGTCTTGCGGCTGTATTGCTTTCACTTTCGGGACTGCGTGAGAAAGGTCTTGGCAGAAACTGAAGCTCAGAACTCATCTATCAACTAAGAATATATTAAAACAGAGGTGGATGTAACCTTTTCTGCATGTCCATTTTGCTTGTGAAAGGTAAACACGGAGATCCAGGTAGGCAGCAGGAAAGCGTATGTCGTGGCAAGGACACAGTGCTGCCCACAGTGCAGGCTCTGCGGTGAGTGGCTGGTTGAAGAGGAGCAAAGAGCAGCCCGCAACATGGGTAGCGAAGCCATTAGAAGTGACAGATACGCTGGGGAGTTTCACAAATTCCCAGTGCCCTTATATCTTAAGACTGCTAGAATCACTTTCTAGCACACACATCCACTTCATCTTGCTGTTTTTGGTCACAGATGGTTCCATATACACTAATGCTATTTCTCAAAATTATTGTTTCTCCTCTTATAACAGATAACTGAGGACTTCTGTTTCAGGGGCAGGATTTGGAAAAAGGTAAATTATCTGAGATACAGGTTACGTGCATGAATGTATACAGCATATCTGAAGCACATATCTCTCTATCCAGGGCAAGACATTTGAGGGGAGGATTTTGCCTCCAAGGCAGAAAATGAACCAAGCTCCCCAAGTGCATCAAGGGCCATTTTGTTGATATTTGTGCGGTGTCTTTTCCAAACAGGGTTGTTCCATTATATCCCTGATGGTCCTTCTGTGCTTGTTGAAGTTACATGTAGGACAGACCACCCTGTTACTTGTGGTGCACCCAGGCGAGCCTGCATCCTGGCTGGATGTGCATATGGTCAGTGGTGCCTGGTTAAGGACAATACTCGGCTGAGACTTCGGGGGTTGTGTAAAAGAAACTGAGCCAAGCTGGACCTATATGGGATCTGGAAAATGGGCTGAAAGACATAATTTAGTTTTTATCTCTGTTATTCAGAACTCTTCCCATTTGCCTCAGTGTTACTTTTTAATAAGAGAAAAACAACCAGCTGGGTTTCATGATCTCCTTGAAAGAAAGCAAATAAAGCAAAACTTGCTGATACAATAACAAAACTATTTCACAGACTGTAGAAGAGGAATATTGCTTCTATATGTGATTGACTCGGTTTTGAGCATAGGGTAGCTTGCAAGCGTGTGTATTTTCATAGTATGTCATCTCATAGTATGAATCTCAGGACTCTGTTTCAGCAGTACCTTCAGAGAAAGCAATTCAACATATCCAACTTCCTAAAATCTTGGGGACATTTTGGAAACTCTCTTCCTCTTTGTATTGTCCCTCTGTAAGTTAGCTGTCTCTTGGAATTTTGTGAAGTTCTTCATCAATTTTTCCTCTAGATATTTTTATTAGTTTTATTCTCTGGTACATTTTTGATGAAGACTTTTTGGTAACGAGTTGACCTTTCCTGCAGGAGTTGCTACTATGTTGCTATGTTTGGGAGGTAGCACCCGGATGCTCACTTATGTTCAAATAAAACCGTAACATATTTTTGTTATATACTTTTTCAAACAAATAAGGATGTTTTGGCCTGTGGGTGGACTCTGTGTGTTCCTGCTGTGAAAGCAGGCTGGCAGTATGTTCTTTCAGTTCTTCATTTGGTTCACACGTGGCAAGACAGTGAATGTGCTTCCTTGTCAGTCTGTTTACCTGAAATGGTTCAGGCAATGGCTGCCTTCTCGGAACTACCCTATTGTACAGTTCTTCCATTTTAAGCTCTGATTTATTGGGGAGTGTCTATGAAACATGCTAATTTATCCATAATGACATGAAGAAAACAAATTGGTACTAGAAGCATTAATTTAACAACAAAGTGTCCACTTTGAGTTGGGACTACTGTGGATGAGATGAGGACTGCTGTTGATGTGACATTACTGACTGGTTTAGTAACTGGCTTAACTGTGTTCATTGATGTGTTTTTCAGGATTACCATTACATAATTTCAAAATAGCACTTAAATCCAGTATTGAAAATAAGAAATAATTTATTGATGGGACCTCCCTAGTCTTCATTCTGACACCATGTTCCTGCTGCTTATTCAACATGTGTGTAATTCTAGTGAGGTTTGTTCTTTTTTACCCTTTCTCTTTGGGTGGAAAAAAAAAAAAATACTTCTCATACTTGTGCTGTATTCTGTTCTTGTAAAGGGCTGCCTCTTGCCTCTTTAACAACAGCACGGCAACTGAACACCGTTAAGTTTTTTGGTATGTCTCCCTAACTTTGGATGGCCTACATAGCTTCTTTTGCTCAGGAAGCTAGAGTCTAAAGATATGTGGTCATATTCACAATTAAAAATATGTAGGTGCTATGATAAATTTCTCATATCTGGTTCCTCACACTATTTTTTAAAAAATAATCTTTATGTAACTGATATTACTCTTTTTTTAAACTGGAAATTTCACAAGACTTATACAGCTTATTTCTTATACTATTGAGATAAATATAGAGTGCCTCTAAATGAATTTCCATTTCATAGTGTTCTTCCAGATAGTATGCAACTTAGTATTATATTTTTAATACACATAACAACAATTAGAAACAGCATTACTATTCTCTTTTCCTGGAGTGAAGGAAGGTGTCTGATGGCATGAAAAATAGATAAAATAGGAGAGGATGTACCCTCTATAACTTCTCTTTAACAATTGAATTAGACTTCCTGATGGTGCAAGCATGGCCCTGTCCTTTGTACAGGGGTTCCAGAATTCCCAATGAGATGGGCAAGGTTTTGATGAGCTTGGCCTGACTTGCATTTTGGTGCAATGGTGAAAAATAGGAGCTGACTAGGAGAATATAACTCAGCACAGCAAGCAAATACCCAAAGCTTGTGTGCTGTTACTGAAGTGGAAGTAGGATGGACAAATAGTCTTTCTCATGTGAAACGAGGCTTAAGGAAGATGAAAAAAGTACCTATTGCTACCTAGGTCTGTATTTTTTCAGTAACCAGGAGAACTTGTGCCTCCATTCCTAGTCTGGTAGTTTTATTATATTTTAGCTGCAGCTGAAATTTTGTATCTCTGCTAGTGTGGTGTATTCCAAAGCAATTTTTTCCCCTTTAAATGTGATTCAGTGACTTAGAGAAACTATTTTTGCAGCCTGCTTCCTATGTTGTTGATAATGGAAAGTAAATGCACAGCAAATAGAATTTCATACTGGCAAGAGTCGTGAGGAAAATAAATTTTTGATATATTATGAGCAGTTCTTTTCTATATAGTCGCAAAATGTGGAATGGACTTCTATTCCATTCTCCCCCATCTTAATCTGTCCTGGCTCTTAAGTAACTATAACCTGATTTCTAACAGTTTTTAAACTTAAACATTTGCTAGAGTTCTGCTGACTGCCCCGTGACAGACATCGGTGTCTTACGAAGCAATGAGTGAGAAGACCTGAAAGAAAGATGAGCTTAGATGATCTTATTAACGTAAAATATTTCACTGCTGTCTATTTTCAGAGTGATCTCCTATGTAAAGAGGTAGAGGTCCTCTCACAGTGCTGCCGTAAAACTTGAGCTCAAGCTGGGGTGAAGCATTGTGGCAAATATTCTTCTTTCCTGGAAGTGCTGATTTGACAAAGTGTAAAACTTCCACAAGAATGTGACTTTTTTTTTGGGAAAAAATGAAATACGGTTTGGATGCTGTTCTCAAATTGATGATGGAGTTTTGAAGTAAGGTAAATTCCTACCCTGCATCAGCAGCAGGGCAGCCCTCAAATGGACATTGTAGCTGTGCTTCAGGACCCTCTGGGCGTTTGGTCTCAACATCTGCAGCTGGAGCTGTTCTTTGTGGAAGTAAATTAAAACTTTGTAGGAAGGACACTGAACCTTGTAGTCTGTTATGTACTGGCTATATTTCATGACTTATTGTTATATCTTCCCTGCAGTAAACATTTATTTATAAAAGTAGTGCGGCTCTAGAGGAGCCCTGTCCTTGCCAGGCAGTGATAACTAGGGATTATACCGCTTCCTGGATCATGTGAGACCTATGTTCAAATCTCTGGCTTGAACCAGTCACAGCAGAAACTTAACCAAGGGTTGTCCAAAGCATAAGGAGTGTCTGAGGCAAGCCTTGGCTTTATGCAGTCACTAGTCTCTCCCTTCTTTAGAACTGAGCAATTTGAGTGATTAATCTGGGACCTGTCTTCACTCTGTAAACATCTTTTAAGTCCCTCCTCTTCCCCCTTTCCCTCACTTACTGTGTGGGATTGCCCTGATCACCAGTCTGACAGATACGTGCTGCCTAAATGACCTTCCCCCAGTCTCCAAACTGGCAGCAATGGCAGGGCCCTTTGCCAGGTGAGAGAACTGTTGGACACCTTCTGTTTTCCTCCTGTGCTGGATCAAACCCAGCCTCCAGTGGCAGAGACCACTGAGCAGAGCAACGCTGCGCACACGATCCCATCTCTTCCCAGTCTTGAGTCTGTAGCAGTCACTCTGGTGTGGTTATTTATCGTTTTGCTGCTGTGTGCAGCAGTCACTTGCGTAGCTCTGGCGATATAATCAGCACCTTTGGGATCTGGGCACTCTCATTTCAGCCAGAGTAGTGCACTCACTTGAGTTGGCTGATTACTGGGGTTGGTGTGGGAGGAATGAACAAATCCCCTTGGCTTGAAATCCGCTTGGACAGAGAAATAACCACTCAACCTTATCATGTGGCAGCACCATTCCCACTACCCTCTTTGCATCCGAGTTGTTTTTTAGCAACTGGAGACAATGAACAGAGTAAGATAAGAGTGGTATATTTAAACAGAAGCTGGGTAAATTTTACTGAGAATAAATAGTAGCAAATGTAAACAATCATATTTATGGAGGTTAAGATAACTGAAATCCAGTCTCATTAGGTAGCTTTTTAGATGATCTCTGTAGGAGTTGTATGGGAACTTTCCACTAGTTGCATCATTTCACATGTAGCAGGTGTATGATGGGGGATTTTTTTTTTTCTGATGCAGTCATCACCTGAAGCTACCAGGGGAAAACTACAATGTGATTCTATTGACCTGCCATCCATACCCAACATGCACATTCACGTGTTCCTTTGGGCAAGCCGATTCCTCTGAGGATAGGGGAACATGATCACTCGTACCAGGCACAACAAAAGCGGGAGGCACCGTGTCCCTGCAGAAAAACTGACTTGAAAGAGGTAACAATAGGGAATCACATAGAAAACTGTTTAGCTCCAGTCCTTTTTGCTGCAGCTGCATTGAAAACATGATCTTGCTTTGTCAATACAAAATTTAGGAAAAAGCTGCTCACAAACTTGTCTGCTGAACTTGTTTTCTTTGTGGGTTTTTTTGGGGGGAGGGGGAGATGCCTGAAAAAAACCCAAACCCCTTAGTCTTCCTTTGTTTCTAATCTCCTCTTTTTGTTTGCACTACTGCTTTTATACTTGCTAAATACTAATTTAAAAGAAACACAATTAGATATTCATAGGTAGTAGAGCTAGTTTTGGTGGAGACATCAGTGGTAGAGACCCATTGCAAAGGGTACCTCATGTCTCAGTCTTGCAGCTCTAGAGACCAGTGATGATTAACGGTAGGGCTTGACAGAGAGAGGAGATAAGTCACTGATTCCCTCTATGCCTTTTAGGATTGGTATCAAAGTTGTAGTTAAGATAGATACATTACAGTGATCTTTGCCCACCCCCTACTCCTGCTAAAATAAAAGAGGAAAAGGCAGATGTAAGCTGACTGAAAAATTTCACAAATCTGTAGTTTGAGTTTTTTCACAATCAATCTTGCTGTGTGAGTTCTGGCACAAGAGGAAATCTTTGTTTTTGCCATATTCTATAAACCAAGCCAAACACCCATACTTATTTCTGTTTTAGTTAAAAAACAAACAAAACCAAAACCACCAAACCCCTTTCCAATGAAACAAACGAACATATAAAACCTCTCACACAAACTCCCAAACATCCTCCCTCAACCTCCCCTTAAAACAAGATTAATTTGTGATGTTTCCCCTTCCTCTTTTCAGTTTATGAAGAGGGTTAAAGTTTTTAATGCTGCTTGGATATTCTTGTGGAGCTTCCTGCCACGGGTTTACTAATCTCTTAAAATTTTTTAAATTAAATAATTCCAATTTAAGGAAGTATTTCTGGATAATAAAGGCTTGATGTTTCTTTATGTCCATCTAAAACTCCTTGGGGCTTACCTACTCACCGTCAGCTGTCCTAGGGGAGCTGTGCACCCTTCCCACCTCATTGGGGTATTCAACTGAAGCAGGTTGCCAGGTAAGTCTGATCTTTCCCAGTCATGCTATGTCTTGTTCTGAAGTTATATCTTGTTTCTAAAAACTGGCTTTAGAGTGATTAAAAGTTTTGTAAGATTTTGAAATTCCAGGTCAGTGGCTGTAAGTTAGTGGGAGATGAGGTTGCCAAGCAGAATAGGGGCCAGGAACTTATCTTGAACAGTGCCAGTGGGTGACCGGTTAATGAGTAACTTAAACTCAGCAGAGTGTTGAGTTGCCCTTAAGCATGTTCTTACAGCTCAGACTGTGAGTAGCCCCATGGCAGGAGATGCTTCTTGTACCACTCAAAGTGATGTTGTTAAATTAGGGTCAGAGTCTGTAGCACTGCGCTGGAAAGGAGTCCTAAAGTTATAATTAAAATTCTAATCGATGGAATACCTGCTGGTTGGCCAGCATTAAAGTTGCATCAGTGTTGCTAAGGATGGTTAGGGAGTAGCTGCAGCTGGAGAAATTGATGTCTTGCTAGGAGCATGCAGGTGTATGGTGGTGGTACGTGCCCTGGACTAAGAAGGGTCTGTAGCAAAGCCAAGGGCACGTGTGCTCCATGTTTAGGCAGTGCGGCAGACCCTGCTTGCGGGGGGGACTCCAAGTGCGAGCAGATGATGAGTATTGCTGGGCCAGAGAGGAGACCTTATTTATTGCTTCTGTCAGGGCCCAAACCAAGTCTGCCATGTCCCTCACTGTGCTGGAGCAGAGATTTGGATGGGCTGTGGGGCTGAGCACCTCCGCTTGCTTCTTTCCCACCCCAGCAGTAGAAGAGTGGCATTAACTCTGCAATTACACTGCTGCCAGCAATAAATTCGGAGCTGGTCTTTTGCAATAGGATTATAATGACATATCATCTCATTACAATAGCACTAATCTTTCAAAGACATCTTCAATGGGAAATTAAATTAGAAGGAAGTTGTAGAAGTACAGTAAACGGTTGTCCTTGTGGCCCTCAATAATGCTCGCAGCATTAACAGGGCTGAAAGGTCTAGTCTGCACTGAAATTTTCCCTGCCACATGGAAGCTGATGCCTGTATCTTTACACCGTTACATACCATGTACAGTTTTCCTGAAATGCTTCTACAGGAGGTAGAGAAAATACAGTAAGAAAATGATGTCTGAATGGCAGTGGAAAGGCAACTGGTTTAGGAAAAGGTGGAAAATCACTATTCCTAAGGTCTTATGTTGTAGTTATGTTTCAAATTACTTATTTTGCTAAAGGAAAAGTGAGAATAAAAGTGGCTTATTGTAAAAATTTTATTTCTCAACTAGACTGTTCTTTTAACCAATGGAAGGTGAGGTCTCTGCCTTGAAAAGGACTTGAAATAGTTTAGCTCTGCTGATATCTAGTGTTGTCTTTCACTTTCTGGTGGTATATAATGCATTTCTATTTTTACTCATTTCTTGAGATGGGCAGCTTTTGTGTAAAGGGTGAGCTTGGATAAACACTCATTTTTGAAGTTGTCTGTGGAATCATCTTATATCCTGTTTGAGAGAGAAGACAATGCTGTGGAAATGAAAAATGAGTTTGTGTAAAAAGATATCTTTCCTCCAAGATACTACGGAAATAGTGTTTCACAGCAGGGTTTATTACTTTTCCCTAAGATATATAGACATGTGTTATCAGTTTAATGCAGCTATTGGACTCATAGAGGAGCAACGTCACTTCCAAAGTTGCAGATAATATTGAGTAGATCTTCGGGAGTTGAAGAACTTTGATGCGTTAGTTCAGCTTTGGACTTTGTTGTTTGTGTCTCTTGGCTTCTCAAAAGCTATTGTGTAATTATTTTAGTAATTCTAATTTTCTGTTCACAAAAGTATAACTAATTCAGGTTATATCCTTTTAAACAAAATTTTCTCCCCAGTGAAATACCAGACTATTTAAATGCAAATGGCAAAGGGGAGAAGTAGGAATTATCTCACTGGATATTTGAATGTATTGAGCGGGTATTACACAGGTACTCCTTTAGCCCAGGAATCCTGTTTCTTCTTGGAAGATGCAGATAAATTTTCATTCACTGAAGAAATGTAAAATCCTAAAGATAAACTTGAAAAGTTTGTGGAAAAAATAGCGCTTTGGAGATTTATAGAATTTAAAACTTTAGACTGATCTCTTCCCATTTCAGAATTACAATAAAAATAATTTCATTCTACTTTCCTGAATGGAGAGGATAAAAATCTCAACCCCTTTTCCTTCCTTGTCCTTGATATTAGCATTGCCTCACTGTACTTAATGAATGTCATTTTCCTGGGTGTAATAATTTCTAAGAGGGAGAATAATCTCTGGAAAGCCTAAGAAAAAAAAAATCGTAGGAGACAATATAATTACAAGGACTGCTACTATCTGATCATGTGGAGGTACACAAATTCTCTGCTTGAAGTTAGAAATCTAGGCATAATCAGGAGCTCATGCACAAACTCCCATGCATCTGGATGAAGTCAGAATCGAGCCTTCTGTTGCAAGTGACAGTGGTTATTTAGGGTGGAAAGATATTCCTTCCAGTAGTACTGGAAACCTCTCTGCTAAAAGTCACGGGCCATCCTTTACATTTTGATTTGAATGCAGTGAATTGCAAATGTCAACTTCTAAAAACATCGGCAGTAAATTGAGCATCTCATTTGTAACTGCAAGGAAGAATATTACAGTTTCAAACATGCAAACTGATAAGCATGAAAACAGCCTTTTACATCTACCTTGAAACCGTTGATCTGTGGCTGCATGGCTGATGACTTTGAGAAGTACAAATGATTAGAACAGTAACATTTGTCTAGATCACTCTGTATTTAGTAAGAAGAGTCTCATGGGTATTCAGCCACTTGACTGAGTGCAAATTGTGAATCCTAGAAGTGCAGCACATGAAACCAATCAAAATGCAGTGTCTATCTACTTTCTAACTGTAATGTAAATAATGTTCCTGTGCCAGCTCAAGGAGAGTGCCTGAAGGTATTAGGAGTAAAAAATGAAATCGTTGTCAGGTGTGCCTTGCAGGGCTTTCATAGTATGACTTACTACTCAGCACTAATAAGAGATGGGACAGCTATTAGTCCAAAATTGCTCATATGAAGTGAAACAGCAAAACCTCATTTTAAACCTTGACCTTTCTGGTGCTAATCATTGCTGCAGGGCAGGAGTTACCACTGCCCTTTGGAGTCTGATGGTTCAGTTATCTTGCCCGTGTGAGTGCTGTGCTGAGGCAGGACCTGTGAAGTGATGCAGAGCTGTGATGGATGCTATTAAATAAAACTGCCTCAAAAATTGGTAACGCTTGTTATAATGACTTCAAGACACATAATGGAGAGATCACTCCTGCACTCCCCTGGCCTCAGGCTGAGTGATGAAACAAAATTCAAGCTGCTTAGCTCAAAACAGTATATCCCTTATAGGAAAATAATATAGAAATTTACAGATGCTTAACAATAGCTGACAGTTCTCACTACCTGTAAGATTCTTGAGGTGTTTCTCTACATCATACTGAACGTTGGAAGATGTGTTCACAGGGGGTACTATGAAAAGTCAATATGCTGATTGATTTGGTGAAAACACCTTCACACTCTCCTGCTTCCTATTTTGTGTATATTCAAAGTGTTGGAATACATTTTTTTCACCACTCCAAAGAAAGCACAAGACTGCAGAAACCCCCGTGAGCTGGACCGAGGCCCTGCATTTCTTCAGCTGAGCGGAGGAACTTCTGGTGGAGCTGTCTCAGGTTCAAAGTAGACAGAAGGGTGCTTGCCCTTCTGTTTGTCTCAGCTTGGAAACCCCAAGTCAGAGTATGTTTTCAATCATCTGGAGAAAACTCTAGAGCGAAACTTGTACTTTGTTTTTCCTTAAGCCACTGAGTGCCATGCTGTACCTTTATCATTAAGATGTAAACAGATGCCTGTGTTTTCCCAGATACTGCCTTCCATCCTAGACCCTAGAGGCTTATAAACCTTGGTGAGCTGGAAAAGAAGTTGCTCAAAGGGCTGGTGACAGCCAGCCCTTTAAAGACCACCCTTTGTGGCATCCCTGATATAGTATCTCCTATTCGAAAGAGTAACAAATTGTCTCCCCTGTTTAATGGGTTGTTGCAATTCTTCCTCCTCATAAAGATGCAGATCACTGGTACGTGACTGTCAATCACAAATATTTGGCAGGAAGAATATTGTGGATCCTTCCAAAGGAAAAAAAAAAATTGACAGCAGCAAACTATGTATATTTCTTCATTGAGTTAACTCCCAACATGGACTTAATTTGCTCTTTGGTCACTCCTTATTTTCTGTCTCAGTGTTAAAATAGCTTTTTCACCCATTTTTACTTCCATCCTTTTACATCTCTGGTGTGGAAGAATAACTAGCTTTTCTTGAAAGGAATGTGAACCCACAGAGTTTACTAACTACTTGATTCCCAGAGAAGATATTGAAAAGTCCCTAGTTGCTTCAGGAGATGTAGTGGCTGTCACGGTAAAGTGTGCTAATTGGCATCTTCGTGTTGACACTGTGTCAACTCTTTGCTCCACCAAGGATTCAAAATGCAGCATTAACTTGGCTTGAACAGAAAGTACATGTTTTGCCCCTGCCAGTGGTGTTTGCAGGAAGCAGTGTGCAATCTAAGCATGTGGTCTAAGTGTCCAGTGTGTTAGGAAAGTGTTTGAAGTCGAAGTTCTTATAATAATTCTCTTGGTACAAAGGGAAGGAAAATGTTTTCTAAGTTTCATATGTTTATTTCTTCACTTTAAACACAGAGGTGCCTCCAATCTGTGCTTGTCTGGGAGAAGATGGATGGGCTAAAATTCTCCTGATTGTGCCCACGTTTTGTGTAGGAATGTAATCGATGGATTCAATTCAGTGCTACATCTTAAAACCTCCTAAATCTTCTGGCAGGGAGACTCATTCGTGCCAGTTGCAAAGGAGCCTTCTGTCTGCTGGGACCTGGACTGAGGCTGCTCATCTCATGGCACTGCTTCCCAAATGCAGCTGGGAATGCTTCTTGGTTACTGCTGACGTGGGCCTTGGCTAAACAGATGGTTTGATGGTAGGGATTCACTTGTCTGAGCTATTTATTGCTTGTGGCAATGAGCAGACAGGTGGCAAAACTACCTGTCAGTAGTGTCCCCCTGATGGAAGCCCATCCCTCCATTGCTTAGTGCAAAGGGCTGGTGAGCAGCAGGGAGGACCAGCACTGCTGGCCATGCAGCAGATCTCCTTTGATCCTGTGTGTCCCCATGGTGGCTTTGGCATGACCAGGGCATGTGGTGCTGCACAACAGCTGCTCTTTGCGCTGGAAGAAACCCGGAGAAATGGGAAATCCTGTGGCCTGGTTCTGCAAGGCGTTAGGATGCCCTACAGTCCTGGCGGGCCTCTGGGTCCTTTCCTATAAATGCTATGCAAGGAATTGCTGGGCTCTGCGAGGCGTACCTGTTGTACTGCTACTATATTTTGTGTCTGTTTTGATAGTCCATTTTTCTTTAAACCTCAGTGGTACTTTAACTCTCTTGGCTTTGGTTTCATTTTCTACAAACTTGC
Source organism: Limosa lapponica baueri (assembly GCA_002844005.1). NCBI lineage: Eukaryota > Metazoa > Chordata > Aves > Charadriiformes > Scolopacidae > Limosa > Limosa lapponica. The sequence goes on from KZ506035.1 coordinate 233,392, forward strand.
ATTTTTATCTGGATAAGCACTAGTTCCATTGTATGGTCTTTGTTCGATTACATTTTTTTTCCTGAGGTGATACGGATAGAAGTTAACCATCAGCCGGTTGTGGTTTTCAGGTCATTGCCGTTAGTATTGAACACCATGTGAAAAATCAGTGTATAAGAGAGGGCTGAAAGATAAGCATTGAACGGCTGAAAGCGAAGAGTGCACAATGTAGGTGCTATGGAAACTAAAAACCAAAAACCTGCAACAAAAGAATCCCACCCACCCCCCTACCCTACCAAAAAACTGATGAGGGAGGTGGAAAAAGTTAGCTTTGTTAATGAATAGAGCTAAAGAAAAATGTGGTATTCTCTTAAAATTACACGTCTCAGTTGTTGTGTTTCCAACCAAAGCTGAGTGTCTGATTTCTCCAGTGGCCAGCAAAACCATGGGACCAGAGCATCATTGATTTGGACTGGCAGCCTGTTTGGATTGTATTTTTATTTCTTTTCTGAAGGTGTCCTTGGTCAGTTTGGTGGCATGCAAAGGTTATATTTTCATGCTCAGCTAGAATATACAGTGTGTACAGGGCAGCATGAAAGAAGGTGTGCAGGGTAAGTGGTACAAAGAAGCTGTTGTATGAAGGAAAAAAATGCAATGTGCTACTCAAAGGCATTCAAAAACCAGAGCTGTAGCTCTAGAAACTCAAATAGAATGACTTGTAAAGCATTTTGCTGCCCTTCAGGCTCTTGCAGAGTTAAATACTTCCAGCAGTGCCTTGCTTTTGCCGTTTAATAAGGAATCCTGGGATAAATAACCAACTCATCTGCAGATCAGCAGGAAAACATGGATTGATTAGATGGGCTGGAGGCTGGACATAGCTGTTGGCTATTGAAAGATACAACACAAATACTTGAGAACATTTTAGCTGGATTAAAATTACTTTTGTGGGGTAGTCTTCATGTGGCTTCAGAGTTGTTTAACCTATCTAGCCAGTTTCTTAATATGATAATGAGCATTAACATCTGTTCTATCAGTGACTGTCATTGTTAAGCAATTAATTTCTGATTTTGTGAAGCTCCCTGTGGTGAAAATGAACCTTGGGGTATGAAGAAATTCTTTAATGTGTCCTGTGTGTACCTTGTTCAGTA
>KZ506035.1:234571-292705 GCA_002844005.1 Limosa lapponica baueri
TACCTTGCAGCAGAACAGAAATGATTGAAACTCAAGGAGAGCTGGGAACACATGGGTTGCTGAATTCAGTCTGCTGCCATCACAGGCATCTATATAGCAGATGTTGAATGGAGACAATTTCACAGAAACGCCTGTTCTTGCATGTCTCCTGAGCCACTGCAAAGTAGATCATTAAATGGCTCCCATGCCTATTACAAAAATGAACTTGTTTAGTACAAAGACAAAAAAGTCTGACATACTGTATGTCAGATGCTGCTGTGGGAGAGAGCAGGAGAAGGAAATCCCCAACTCCACCACAGGCTGGAGGTCCATGGAAAGTCCCTGGTTTTCTGAAATGATCCAGACTGTTGCCTCCCTCAGTATCGAAGATGTAAATATGTCACAGCTGCCTTTAGGTAATGGAACTGAAGATCCCACGAGGGAGATGAGCTATTTATGCAATGGGTTGAGAGGGTTTTAGTGTAGAGACTTCATCTTAATATTTTGCAGTCTGTTTTATCCTTTTAACTCTACTGAGGTCACTAAAGTCGGAAGAGGGATGAAGGTTGCTCATTTCTGTTTTACTGCCGTGGAAAACAATTTGATGCCTACAGAGCTACCCAGAGTTTCCTCTCCTCCCTCCAAAGCCTCTCCTTTTATTAGTCTTCCCTGCTCTCCTCCTCCATAACTTCTCCTCCTCATGCTTTTCTTTCTTTCTCCAGTTTTCAAATTGCTCCATTCATCACTGTCGGGTTTCCCTTCCTCTGTAAACTCTTCAACTTATTTTGTGCTTCAGATAAATGGCTTTAATTTAATATTTTAGATGCTTCCAGGTTTCTTCTGAGTTTTTCTTATGCATCATATTTGGCTTTTTTTCAGATATAAATGGTAGATTTGATTTTTTGTGTTGAGGGCTTTGAAGATGCTTTTGCACTCTGATATTTCATGTGCAAATTTCATGCAATCAACAGTGCTTAAAATGAAGAGTATCTTAAGGGAAGCAAATTTATAGAGAATTTTACTTTTCCTGCAGTAGTGGAAGAAACTTTCAGTTTGGGAAGAGGCAGAGAAAAGCATGGGTGGAGTATGGCTTCAAAGCAACGTTTACCAAAAGTGGACTGAGTTATTTTTGAGTTTGGGTTGACGACTCAGGCTGACTTTAATAAAGTGCACAGATTTACATTATTGTCAGTTTGTTACTGCTTAACTTGTTCCCATGAAGATATTGGATATGGAAAAGATGGAAGGGATCCAGAAAAAGCAAAGTCTTACAGGGGTAGTATGTGTGGGAGCTTAGAGCACCCCAACTTTTGCTCAGTGAGCTGGATGTCAGTGAGCCTGGTGGAAATTAGCCATCAGAGTCCTCTGTTCTGCTCCTCTTCTGAGGCTTCTGCAAAATTTATATCCATGGAAACTGGATATCATGGAAAACTGTATGAAATGTTACGAACCTTCTCAAAACTGGGTTGTGAGATGCTGGCAAAGCTGTTAAGAAAATAAAGATAAAGCTGTATCAGGCTGGATAGACAATTTCAATCTTTTGAGTTCCTTTTGGAGGATGAACTGCAGAACTTTTCAACTTCTGAAACTATCCATTTTAATGTTCTTAGGAAAATTCAGTCAAGGTTTTGGTGCTGGAACTGAAAATTTTTCAAACTCCCTGACTCTGCAGGTTGCAATCTGCTGTGGCAGTTTGCTGTGCATACCTTGTTATTGTCTTTGGTATTTTATCGGTTTCTTTCGGCACTTTTTTGATGCATGAGCTATGCGTTGACACTGCTTCAGAAGGAAGCCTGACAAGGCTAATGTGGGCAAGGAATTCTTCTCACAAGCTGCAGTGGGAGGCTTTGGAGATAGAAATCTGAGTTTATTTGAATGTTACAGGGAGAAAAACAAGTCTTAGTTTCAAAATTTATTGCATGGTTTTACCTTCTCTTTATTTTGGTCATGTTGCACTCCATCCTCTCTTTTCCCATTTCCTCGAATCTAAGCTTGTCCCAACCTTCCAGCACATCTGTGATGTGACTTCCTGGCATGTGTTTCCTACACAAACTTCTTGCTGTGCTGCTGGGCTTTCTTCCTACTCAACCGTTTCCTTGTCATCTCTGGGTCCTTTAAGGTGTCACAAATTGACCTGGTTGATCAACACTGTTCTTCTCTCGTCTGTACTTCTGCATCTCCATAAATGGCACTTCAGCAATGCAGCCTGCAGTGAACCTGGCTGATAGCTTTGAGTGTTTATTCTTGTTTCTCCCCCTCTTGTTTGTCATCAGAGGCTGAGCAGAAGCTTTGTGCTACTTCATTTTAACCATTTGTACACCAGGGGAAAAGTGCTTTCACAAATCTGCAGTAATAATCTTGAGTTTATTAGCAACAGTCTTATTTCTACATCATCCCTTTTAGTGCTGTCTGTAGACTGATGTGTTTGTCTGCTTTCAGGATTTTCTATCTAAAACAGTGACTAAAGCTATAGAACTGATAACTTGAAAGTTTAAATAAAGAGGTTGAGCAAAAATCTGAATGTGGCCTAAAATGCCAGGAATAAGGGAGCTGAAATGCCATTAGGAAGAATGCTTGGAAACATTGGGTAGAATACTTTAAAAAATACATGGCCTATTGCTGGCAGACTAAAACAATATTATGTTTTTAGTGTTTTATCTGAAAGCTTATATATAATAAATGTCATTGATGTGAATTTGAAAATACCACTGGCTTTGTAGCAAAACTGTTGAAGTGTGATGTTTAGGTTTCTTTTTATTCCCCCACTAAAAAAAAGTAATTTTTGGATACAGTTTTTTAATTGCTGCATTTCCCTCAAAGGACCCTCGCTGGAGCTCTAATTTACTGTCTTCATAACCGTGGACAGTGCAGGGAGTTTAGACTTTCACTTTTGCTACAATGGCCTTATTAAATATGGATGTACTCTTGCCACATAAGGGAAAACTAAATCAGACCAAATTTGTTGCACTTTATATAATTATGCATTGAGAACAATGTATAATTAATAAACTCATTGTAGATTCAGGCTATGGGGTGCTATTACCACTGAAATCTAAAATGTTTTTTTAAGGTGAGTATTTCCTGTGTCTTTTTGCAAAAAACTCTACAAATAGAGATGTAACCCTAATAAATGAAATCACTGAAATGATAAATTTCTTGTGTAGAAGCAGGAAATGGTTTTAAACTCTAGTGAACCCAGACGATCTTCCTTACCCCATTTTCTTTTTAGTTGCAATTTTTGACGTTGTTTCCACAAAGTTTCATAGCTAAATTTAAATTAATATTGAATTAATACTTTATAGCTCAGTTTTTAATGTGCCAAACAAAATGTACTTCTGGACTCTTTCCCAGTGTAATAACACAGGAAGAATATGCCTAGAGACTGAAGAAGACACCAGTCAAAGCTTGTGAAACTTAACAGTAGATCTCACACTTGTGTATAAAGGGAAAGGAATAAGACTGTACTGTTGACTTTCAGTTTAAATAGGCTTGGCATTTCTATTTTTAATATTAATCTCCCCTGTTTCCCATTGGTTTGCTGTATTTTAGAGGCCTCAAACAAACATGGTGAAAATATGCAAAGGAAACTAGTGGCACCACATCAGCTGTGCATCCTAGTTCTAACTAGGTTGGTTGCTCTTCTCAGCCAGAGGAAAGCCTGTGAAAATCAGTGCTTGGGACTAAAAAGATGTCTCCCTGGTGGGTGACTGGCATCAATTCTCCTCATGGTTGACACTTTTTTTGAAAAAACAAGTATCCCTGCTGTAAGAAGCCATAATCCATCTTTCCATGCTCATTTTTGTCCCCCCATGCTTTTCCATGTCTGTTCCTCTTCTGCAGATGTTTCCAATACCCTCTTCTACATTTTGACCAGGGTCAGTGATAACCCAGCTTGGGATTCCTGCTGCAGGGTCTGAGCACCAGCATTCTGAGAGCTGATAACAAAGCTGGAGGATAGTACTTGGCATTAATGTTCACCTGTACATCCAGGAAAGAAAAATCAAATGATGTTTATCTTTTCTTGCCATCAGGGGAATAATTGATTGAACACACCTTTTAATTACTAAGAATTTTAGCATCTTACCCTAAAATACAAAGCTGTTTAAATTAATTGCATTTAAAAATTAGAGGAGTAACAGACAGAACAGATGTAACTTCTTCTATTCGGGTGCTGCTTTGTTGTCATTGTTCTGCTGGATTTCCTACGTGCAGCTGTGAAGATGTGATCTGTTGTAACACCGTGATCTGAGAGAACTTTAGGTCATACTTCTTCAGGCTGACATACGATGATCTTATTTATCCTTCCTCTTGCAACACCATAGCAACGAGATTCGTTGTTTTGTTTGGGAGTCAATATGGGAATATATTCTGTGCAGCAACTGAATTTTTGAGCAGTCCTGAAAGGAGAAGGTTTAGGGGGCAATCCTGCTGCCCTCCATAACTGTGTTTGCTTTATTAGCTATGGCTTCACAGTAGAGCTACTGCAGATTTGTACTGAAGACTGTAACAATGGAACAGTGAGAAGAAAAATAATATAGACAGAAACCGAATCCAAATGGCAAAGCATCTAGGCAAAAAGTTTAATGTAGTGTTGTGGGGTTTTTTTTTTTTGAGTAGTTGCCAGTGGTGGCATTTTAATGGAGTTATGTTGGGGCAATTACTTGAGCATCGAGACGAATTTTTTTTCTTTGAATCAGAATTTACAAGATCTGTTAACAGGCATATGGTTTTTCTTGCTAGGTGAAACTGGTGACATTAGTTTTAGAGATGAAAAATAGATTTCAATCGTAAAGATATCTTATCTTTCTTCACAGATTATGATAGAAAGATGAAACCAAAATTGACCACTTCCCCCCTGAGTGTCCTGATTTCCATGCAACACTGCTGCTGTCCTAGCTCAGCTCAGTCTGTGCCTTCGGGGCATGAGCGTAATGAATAAAATGGTCATTTTACATCTCCACATCAAGTAGGTTCAAAAGAAGTAAGTCAGACTAGAGAACAGAAATGACTTTTGACAGCTACAAACAGGGAAGAGATTCTGCTGAAATTCTGTTTAATCAACAGTGTTCACCAGCTCTTCTGCTAGCTTCATCTGTACTGAATTGTTCTGCTTTATGTAAACTTCCCCTCCAAAATAACTTCATGTTAATGTCTGATAACCGGTGGCTGCCTGTTAAAAGCTAGTAAATTCAAAGTGCAAATAGGATTTCCCTTCTGCTAACACAGAAGATAATACAAGGTTAGAACAGGAATGCACAGTAGTATTTTTCTCCCTTTCTTGATTTCCTTAGACCAAGATTCAAAGTTTGCCTATAGTTTAATTAAACTTCAGCTGATGGATTTCAGCGTGGGAGAAAGTGAATGAAATTTCAAGGTCCTTGTGGGCCTCGATGGACCCAGTGTTGCCTCCTGCCTTAATAAGTAAGAAGGAACAAAATAAAGCTAGACAGGTGCAGGATTAACAGCATTTCTAAATAATTTTTTCTCTTATAGCAGGATATATAATATTCATTCCTGTTCCCCAGGAACCTTCTCGAAGCAGATAGAATTTTAAGGATAAAAATTATCTCCCTGAATAGCACTCAAAAGAAAATTGTAAAGTAGGGAAAACTTCAGGGACTCAGTGTAATAATTCTTGTGACTCTACTAAATAAGTAGACAGCCACTTTGTGTATTAGTTAAAGCTTCTGAATAGTCATCAATGTTGTAATACATTATTAAAGTATAAAACAATTACAGCTTTTACTTGTTTGCACTTGCAAGTCTTTCAGCCATTATTGCAGCCTGTGAGACTTTCAGCATTGTTAAAAAAACCCAACAGACCACAAAACCCCTAAATGCATATAAGAATATTCCTGTGTTACTCAAAAGTAGGTATGTTAGTTCCCAAATTATCATTTGTTTGTATCAGCATCTATTACCATGGAGTCTGCAATTGTTAGATCCAGAGTTAGAAACTCCAGGTATTTCACAGTACGGAGTTTGAAAGCAAACCCGAATGTGAATCATCTTGCAAAATGACTTCAAGTATTTTTGGGAAAAACTATTTTTAATTTTATTTGCCTCTCTGCAGCATACCCTTTATGGCTAATGTATTTAAGATGTTATTTTCCCCTTATTTAATGTTCCCAGTCCTTGCATAGTCCAGACTGTTGCTGGATTGGTAATGGCCCACTGGTGTTATACCTGGTCCCTGGTCCCGGTCTCCAGCGGAGGCTTCTCATGGATTTATCCACAAGTGCAGCAAAAGCTCTGGGCTGCTGCATTTACTGCCAAGAGCACGCTTTGGCCCTGATGAAATAACCTTGCATCTGATAAAACAACGGTGTGTGACTAAAAGGCAGGTAGCATGCAGCCCTGACATTTACACTGCAGGATGGGGGATTTTTTTCCCCTTCTCTAACCAGACACCAGCCCACATGTACTCTCTGAGGATCTGTTCAGGAGCAGCCAATGAATAATTACTGCCCTTCCTAAGCCAGCTAGCTCAGCTCATCAACTTGGAGAGAGGATTGCTATACTTATTTGTTTTCCTTTCTTGTCTGGCTTGTTTTTTCCTGCCTCTATTCTGCAGGGTCTGTCGTGACACCAGACTGACTGACCATCTCAGTGGGGTGATAAATGCTTTCTTTGTGCTTGTCAAGAGATTCACTTCAAGGCCAGTGCTGCAGATACTACACACTCTTTAGGCCTGATTTTTCACCTCCAGAACTGGAGGCCAGATCCCAAAAAAGACAAACTCAGCTTTGTCTCTTTCTTTTGGACCGAAGTGTAACAGAGCAACCTGCAAAATAGCACCTAACTGCTAAGTGTTTCAAACAGCCCATCTGCTGCTCTTTGTCTGTGAGAGGTGGCTTCAGAGCCCAGTGTTGTGTTGCTGTGCACATCTACAACTGCTAATGTACAGCTAGCTGTTTTGGTGTCAGTAACTGGGGACACCTCTCCGGGAGGCACAAGCAAGATACGGGTGGCCCGTGCCTTGCCAGATGGTTAAAACACTTTCTCAAGAGCAGGGATTCTTGGTAAAGCTCTGTCCCCAGGCTCTTGAACCTACATCCTGTGACTTCCAGGAGTGAGCAATCATTGCTGTCTTCTTAAGGCTGCCCCAGGGGTGCAGTGATCCCCGTGGTGTAGGTGGGAGCCAGCTCCGGGAAGGGCAGGCTAAGGCTGCAGCCCAACAGGGAGCTGACTTGGGAGGAACAAGCCCTGCTTCCTGTGCCTGCTTCCCCAGAGCCATTCCCACAGCTTATTAAAAAACAGAACAGAATCTACTACTCGCCTTGAATTTGGGCATTGAAGGTAACACACCCAAGAAATCTCATGTTGCGTATCTGGCATGAAAAGTAATAAAATAGAAGGAATTATGACTTTGAAATGAGATGTGAATGCTTGGGGGGAAGAGCACCTCTGCCTTTCTTGTCTCTTATAGGCCAGGGTTTTCTAAAGAGAGCTTTGTTTTGAATCATTTGCTATTACTAAATGTCTTTATTTGTCTTTTTCCTTTCCCTTCAACCAAATGTTGTGTTTTGGAAAAACAGCCCTTTATATATGAAGCTTTTTCATGTGTAATAACTGATACAGGGAAGAGAAAGACGACACGAAAAATACTATTTTTCTTGCCCTGTCTTCACCCTGCAGACAAGATTTAACATACAAAGTAGTTGGCCATGGATATACTGTTTCTCATCTCAATGGATTTTGCTAGCAATTTTTTTTTTTTGTTCTAATTCTTTTAACTTTATGCTGATCTGGCTTCTCGGGAGGCAACCATCTTCCTGCTTTTATTCGACTTTGTTTCCTCACACTGGCATATGTTGGAAGTATGACTATGAAATGAAAATACTGTTATACAACAGTTATATTAGGCTGTACTAACCAGCAGAAGATTTAGTATCTCCTCCACGCTTTAGGTCAATTAATTTATAAAATGAGAACATCTTGTACAAATACCAAGATAAGTTGAAATTTGAGACTTAAGATCAGTTGCATCCCACGTTTAATTAGGCACATATAATAAATTACAAATAGTGATTATGGAAGAAAGGAGGGGGAGGAGAGGAAGGCCACATATTGGGAAGAAAGTTTTCTGCAAGCTACTTAGGAGTAAATGAGCCCTTTCTTTAATTATCTGCACTAGTCTTTGAAATGAGAGTATCTGACTACAGCTGTTCTCAAAAACTAAATTAAAAGCTGTGAAGAAAATCCAGTTGTATTCAGAAAGGGTTTGCCAAGACTTCATGTTCTAAAATGGCAAAAACTGAAGTGAAATTTCGGTGGCAGGAATTCCCGTGCTGGGCTCCCCCTTCCGACCTTTGAGAAGAGAGATAGGATTTTTAGGATGATGATGAGTAAAACCCTGGGGTCTCTGACCTGGTAAACCAGTTACTGAATTCAGGATACTAAAACATGGTGGAGAGGTTGTTATTCTGAGAGATCGTGTCTGGATTTTCTGGTTATTTGAGTGGTAATAGCCTCTCTTGGGCTATTAACTGTCTGATAACGTTTAATATAGTGGTAGAGTGCACAAGGTCATGAGTAGTGTGGGAAGGGGAGGGAAGGCACCGAGAGAAAAGAAGATCAACTATTGTTGCCACTTTTAACATAGCATAAAATAATATGGACTGAGGCAGAGTGGCTCTTCTGAAAGTTCACTCTTGCTTGTAAATGTAGGATTTTTCCAGTTCCTGGTGATAACAGGACTTTGGAAATACAGCACCCTCCCTTGAGGTAGTACTTAGTAGCATCTGACAGTGTTATTCTGATTGATGGGGTAGTTTGAGAGATATTTAATTCCCACAGAAATTTATTGCTGCTGCAGAATGATAATAGGGACCTTGCACGGTAAAGAAGCTTATAAGAAAGGGCTATTTGTCTTCTACTGCATTTGTAGCCTTTTGTTAAACCCTTAACCTAACTCTTAGACTGAAGATTGTCAGTGATGTGGAATTTCTTAAGTCTATGCTTTGATCCATGAAATGTTTTTTTTTCCTCGCTGTCATGTGTTGGATGAGTTAATGCCACTAGAAGTAGGTAAAAGGATATTAGGAGAGGGTAGGGGCAGAGGAGGGAAAGATAGATGGTCTAGAGATTCTAAAGGATACTACCAGTGTTAGATGCTTAACACCAATTACGAATTGAGAATAAAACATCCAAACAAGTTGAAAACTTGCTGTTGCTGAAACTTAAGCTTAAGGCTTAAGTAAAGGCTTAATTTAAGCACATGTCGCTTAAGGATTATATGTTGCCGTATAAAATGGTATTCTAGATAGTTACTGATCGTGGATAGGATTACTGGGATGGTGACTTGAGACAAAACTGCAAGTTATAGAGGTCTTAACAACAAGCTTCCAGTACAGTGGATGGAGAAGTCGTCTAAGGAAAAAGATATCAGGTGCTCTTCAGATGAGGGGAAAGCTGTGGAAGTGAACTAGAAGAAATTGCCAAAGATGGCGAGATGGACATACGTGTACTTCTCACAATTTTTACTGGAAAAAAATTGGTTGTGAGTTGAATGAGAGCTTTGAGAAGTCAGTGGACTTCGGTAGTGGACACGGCTTCCTAAAGAAGCCGAGACAGGGTTAAATAACTTCATCACGTGTACATTAAAATCCTTCTTACACTGTGCATGCAATTCTGTTTCTTTCTGTGATTTAGTAGGCCGTAATTAGCAGAATTAAGCACTGGGATTCTGTTGGAGAAATGAACTGAGCAGAAATGCACTTTTTGAATGTGCAGATAATACTTACATCTGTTTGCACCTCTTGCTGAATCAGGTATCCTTTTCAAAGGCAAAGTTGTGTCAGTGTATGAAAAATGATTTGGTTGTGCTTCAAATGGAGATAAATTAATGGAAACCACCCCAGAGTGAGCTGAAACCTTGGATGTAAGGTAAAGAAGATCTAAAGGATTGCATATTAATCAAATTGTGACACTTTGTTCCTGACTACTTGTGCTGCTGTCACTTGTCTGCATGGAAAGTCAGTTTAAGGGTGTTCTTAACAGAGTACGACTGCCTTTCGAAATCCTTGTTAGAATCAAAGGTGTCATTAATCCTCATCTGATTTTGGAGGCTAATAAAAACTCTTTCTTTCTTTTTTTTTTTTCCCCTCCCCCTTTACCTTGATATACAATTCATAGAATCATAGAATTGCTTTTGGTTGGAAGAGACCTTTAAGATCATCAAGTCCAACCGTTAATCTAGCACTACCAAGTTACCACTAAACCGTGTCCCTCAGCACCGCATCTATGCGGGTGGTGGAACATTTGCCAATATTTCAAGCCTTGAATTTATTGTTGCAAAAGGCAAAACTCAAAAATACATTTTCCCAGCTTATGTTTTTTACTGGGTAACTCCCAACCTGCATATGAAGATGCTGCCCTCTTAGTTTTCGGTCTCAGAGTCAGTTTAGTGGTGGTCTTTCTCAAATTAGCTAAAGCATCATTACACTCTATAAGAAGGCAGTCTGTATGAGGGTAGCAGGAATTATCATCCCTCAGCTAAGCTGAACCTGTCCCCAAAGTTCTTTGGTTTAGTTTTGCTGTTCTTTCTTCTTTGTTCCTGTTCCTTGTGCAATAGCTCAGCATACTGTTATTTTTTTTTTTCCCTCCTCTGACAGGAGGCATAAGTGTTAAAATGCTTATTAACATAAGCCAAAGCTTTGAATTTGAATACACCCACATTCAAACGGGAAGCTTGCCATCTGGGCCCATCTCTGTGTAAAAACCAATCTCTGTTGCTGTTTTCAGACTATTTGGATTGGAGAAGCACTGGAAACATAAAGATATTTTGCTCCCAGAGGACTTTGGATGCCTTTTGGAGAGCTCTGTATGAGTTTTTCACTTTAACTGTCTTTAATTTCTATAGCTGTCACTTCCTTGATCTTTAACATAAATAATTTAACTGCATTAATGGTGCTGTATAGAGGTTTTCATTTGCTATAATGTGATACAGCACGTGTAACATGGAGGTTCTAGCAGAATTAGTTAAGTGGTTTTCATTTAATTAAATATGCACCGGTTTGTTTGGCTTCACTCCTGGCAACTCCAATTCTATTTAATTTGCTGGGTTTGTGTTTTTTAGGAAAAGGCTGGAATAAAGAAAAATGCTGAATGATTACTGACAGTGCTGCCTTAAATGCAAAGAAAAATAAAGTGTGATAGAAAGGTGGTGTTGCTTAAAGATGCTGTGCTGGCGCTGGTTGGAATATTTTAAGATTTGTTTTCATCTAACATGAGTTAGGTTGAAGGCTGGATTCACGAGATAAAATGACATCGAGAGCTAGGTTATGCTGTTCCTATGAGTCTTGCATGCAAATCACGGTGCAGACTTCACCATATGAATGATAGCAAAGTTCTTGTAAATGCAAATTCTTTATAAGGAAAAGTTAGCTAAAGATTTGCACTTAACTGGATGATGAGAAGCAAGGTTTGCAAAAGATTAGCAGCAAGCAATGCAACTTCATAGCAGGGAGGAAACCAAATATTGTTGTGTTACAATCTTATGTGCTCACTGAATTTATTTATAGATCTCTAATCATTCTTCATCTAATCACTGCAGAAAAAAATGTAAGCCAAAACAGGGCAGAGAAGGAAGAGTGCTCAGAACTTAAAGGCTGGATGTGCTGGTGGGGAGCCTGCATCTATGGTAGTAAGTAAAGCAGTTGTAATGGTGAATTAAACAGGTGAGGGCCACTCTCTAGCACTAAGATCAAGTGGTATAGAGTGGGACGCATTCTTTCTGCTCTCTCCCCTGCCACCAGTAGTGTGGCCTCATGTATACTGTTTATTAGGAAGTATCTCCTGGATGTGCTTGACTGGGTGGGCTGGAGTGCTCCAGGGAGGATGCCAGCAGCCTTGGTGATGCCCAGGCCCGGTTAGTCACTGCTGTGAGCCTGGTGAAGTCATCTTGTTTCTCTGCCTCTAAATTCCCTGCAGTCAAATAATGTTGTCCCTTTTTTTATTTTTTTTGTCCCTTGTATACTTCTTTAGGCATGGCCTGTGCATGGTTTTTCTTATCTGCTTCTCTGCTCTTTATAAGCATAGCTTTCAATTGATACACTTCTATGAAGCCGATTATTTTTTATGAAGGTAATCACTGATGCAGTCATAGGTGTTGCTAAAGGCACATTGCATTGGAAGAACGTGGCTCCATCTCTCTAATAACCTCGACATAAGGATGGGTGGCTGACATTGGTCCCCCTGAAGCAGCCTCTTCCTACTAGACTGAAGAATCCTGGCTGCCTCAGCTTCTCCTCACAGGGCAAATGCTGCAGAATGGGGTCATCTACAAATGATTTAGCCCCAGGTTTCCTACAAACATTCAGTTTGCAAAGGGTGAGATGTAGCAAACGGGTTGTGGTCGTTGTTTTTTTTTTTTTTCCACACTCCAGTCTTGCCAATGATCAGGTTCCTGCCTCAGGTCTGCCCTATCCTTCAGCTTCTGTGGGGAGGCTGGTGGAGAGATAGTGCCTTGGAAGATAATGAAAGGAGCACGAGCATATTTTTCATATGCTGATGGCAATTGGAAGAAAATATGTAGACTTTCCAGCAAGACTGCTTAATGATAAGACTAACAAGCAGAACGGTGTTGCAGGACACTCGGGATTCATTAGTGTTCTGAACTTGTAGGTGTGTTACCTTTCCATCTGATGCTTGGTTTCCTAGTCATCCATAAAAACGTCCCCCCTCCCCAGTTGTATAGTAGAAAAGGGCAGTATTGACAATACAACAAAATATCTGTTTATTCAGTTACAAAATCCAGTAACAAATGCCCTCATCGCAATAATCCCACTAGAAAAAAAACCAAACTGGATGCAGGTTTTCACTGAATGTTTTTGCTCACACTGCTAGACAAACCCTTGTGGTGAAGTGGAGGTAAGGTTGACGTGCTTGTAATCACCTAAGGGCAAAAAAAAAAAAAAAATCACAACAGGGGATATTAGTTATCCCCCAAACAAGTACTACATATAAGAAAATTCATAATTTACTGTTAAATGAAATCTTAATACTTCAAAATGTGGAAATACAATATTAGGGACCCAAGTAACTTTGACAGTAACAGTCCTGCTCAGTAACAAAACCAAAACCAATTAGTATTTATGGTATCAAATTAGACTTAAAGAAACAAAAATGACACTTTATATCCCTTCTCTTCTTGCCTTGGAATAAAGTGCTTGATTTACAGAAAGCTGCTACATTCATGAACACTGAGCATAGTTCATTTTAAATTATGTGTAGATACGTTTGAGTTAATGCTCAATGTGTGTGTTATATGCATATTTTTACCGTTTCCTTTCATTTGTATGTGACTGTTTTGCGCATTAAGCCTCAGCAAGAAATCGTGTTGATGACTTATTTATGTGTAATATCAAAATCAGATGAATTAATGAGGGACTAAGTGATTCAGGCAATTGGTGCAGCTACATCAAAACATTTCATAGACGAATTTGCAAGTATACTGAATGCCAGAAAGTCTTCCAGGGCCCAATTCCTCAGCTAATAAGCAACTTCAGATCCTTTAGCAGGCAGTCACAATTGGCCCAAGAAGAGCAGCCAGTCAACAGTAACACACCCGCTGTGTCAGTGGTAGGGTAGATGATTATAACCTCATGTGTTCCACCAGGCTGCAGGAGGATAGACTTGATCAACTTTCCTTAATCAAAGGACTGGCTAACTTTTCTGGGGATAAGCCCAAACACACCTGGGACTGTTTTGTGCAATGCTGCCCCAGAGAATTTGCATTCTGAATATCACAAAAAATAGTTTTTATGTATGTTAATTTTTTGTGTTTAACTTTCCCTCCCTTGTCTGTCACAGTGTATCGTGTGCTTGTTTATGAGCACAGGGAGATGTAGGTGCTTTCTGTCAGTGTTTGCAAAGGTTTCTTGTGTCATACAGCCCCTCAGGTGTGTCCTGGACTGAGTAACTCTGAGGTCTCTTCCAGTCCTGCATCGTTCTGTACTCAGAAAAAATATGTATGATATTTTAATTAGTTTTGATGTTGTGGAAGCTTAGAAATATCTCTGTTGTTCATTTGGGATATAAAAAGGCCAACCCATGCTAAATTTCTCTAATTAAACTGGAGTAATTAGACTCAATTGAACAAATGTTTTACTTCTACAGTTTCATAGCAAGTAAGTACTATTCTCCCAATGTGTGTGCTATACTTTTCATATCCAAAAAAGTTCAGATCCCTGTTAAAATAGGGAGGAAGAAAGATATTGCACGGTTTCCTTGGGTTGTGTGGTTTTTGCGTAGGGTATGAGAAATATCAGCATATTTGTAATGTTTTGTTTTCAGGACAAGAAGTTGATTTAGATCTAGAAAACCTATTTTGCTTTCCCAGCACGTAGCTATGCTGCTGCACAATTCCATCCCTCTTCCTGCCCCCCAAAGTCCAACATGTGATGCTAAAAAATAAACACATTTTGTATCTTGGCAATGACTGTGAACTGCTTCAATTTATTAAAGTCCCCTGAGGCCTGTGTTTAAACAAAAGTGGACAGAAATGGCAGGTGAGCATTTCCCTAAACTGAGAAATAATTGCCTAATTTGTGGCAGGGGAATGGTGAGTACCTGATGGTTATAGTTTTGCAGAGAATGAGACTTTCTAGTATTTGTTATTTGCATTATTCAAGAGGACGGGAAAGAAGTTACCCTCATCTCTCTTCTTTCTTCCTCCTATACACTCGGAAGCCATCGGGAAGTGGACCTAGTGCTGCTGCCTCCATCGCAAACTGCCACCACCCTGGAGACCAGAAGGGAGCACCTAACCATTTCTGTCCTGCTTCTTGGCCTCTGCTTTGGTTTTTTAAAATGTTGGCTGATACATTTTGCAGACAGAAGAGTAAATAGGAGCTTAAGTATGTTTCCTTAAGAAAAAGTTGGGAGAATCTTCTCTTTGCCCTGGCTATCGTTGAGGCAAGTGCAGAAGTTTGCACTTAAACCTACTGAGCTTCAGGGAGATATAAACGCTTGTGATAAGCTTAGGAAGTCACCAGACTCTCGTATGTTTTGAGACTTGTGACAGTACTGCAAAGTCCTGCATCAGGCACCAAGAAAATCATAACATTGGCTTAGCTTTTAAGGGAATGCTAAAGTATTTCAGATTGTTTTCCAGTCTTGAACTGCTTAGTGGCTAAATCCCTTCTATATAGCCACAAAAGGGGAAAGGATTCTTAAAACATACTGTGGAACTTAAGAATCATTCGGGAGCTTGAGCTTGAAGAAAAACATCAGATGCCACAAGTTAGCAGCACGGTACAGCATGCAAGCATCTCATCATGCAGCACCAAAACAATTAATTGTCTTTGGCCAGGGAATAACGTAATGTCACTTGAAATCTAGAGTGAGGTCTAGATTATCTAGTGAGCTAGATAATCCAAACTCTAAAAATAGTAAAAAAAATAACAACCTCCCCCCTGGTTTAGCAGTCAAAGGAAGCTTCTAGTTTCCCCACCCTCCAATTTCTTGTAGGATACATCACTGAAAATTTCAATTACAGCATATATGTCAAGGAAGAGCCTTTAAAGATAAAGTAATTCATTTTAATATTTTCTATATTTAATGTATGAATGGTTTGTTACATAAAAGCAGTTAAAGGATACTCTGTTAATCTGTGACATGGAGAAAGAGACCACAGTACATTCTGGGAAGCAGAAAATTTTTAATTAAAAATGCCAGGCTAATTTGTTTCACTCTGAGCTGTTGCTATTGTGCTACTGGGCTGTTTTGCACTCTTGTCGGCTGTTTGTCTGAATATAAATAACTGTAATTTTCACACTTGTCTCTTCCTACAGTTTGTAAAAGTGGTTGGTTATAACACCAAATTAATTTCGTATCTACTGAGCAGGTTTTAATACAAAAATTTCTCAACAGAAAATTATTTTATCCTTTATAAAAAAAAATAATAAATGGACTTAGTGGCACACGGGAATCCTATTTTCAAGCAGGCCTTAGTTATGTGTCAGGGAGCTTTAGTAAAGCTCTCTCCTCCTAGGCAAAGCCCCTCTTGCGCTGTCAGGGCTGTGTGAGCAGGGGACCCCCCAGGTTGCCAGTGTGGGTTCATTAGCAGAGCAAATGAAGGGAAGGTTGCTGGTGTGGGTGAGTTTCCCTCTGAAAACACTCTCCCACCCTGGATACTGATTGCTGTCAGAGATGTGAGGCAAGACCAAGGATGCAACGCTTCATGTATCAGCAAGGTTGTTTTTTTTTTTTTCATATTCAAGGAAAGCAGTGGGGTGTTGCTAAGCTATTTTGCAAAACCTTGCTTTGAACACCTTTTCCGTGGCTGAAGGGAGAGCAGAGCCATAAAAACATGTGTATTGGGTGAGAGCAAGGCGCTGTCTGGTATAGTATCCTGCCTTGACCTGTGCTTACAAGTGATTGCTTGCAGCAGAGTATGCCAGTGGAGGGAACAGACATCCTGCCTCCAGCAGCCTCCAGCAGTTTGTGGCTTGTGGCCACCCTAAGCCGGTGACTGGGTGCGTGTTATGGAGGATTTGTAGCTTAGCTAAGATACTTGCATGAGGCTGACTTCTGCAGCCAACTACACTTTTCTTTATCCTGTGCAATGCTTTTTCCAAATGATGATTTCCAATACTTGAGAAATGTGCAAAGGTTTGATTAGGCCTTTTTCAAGCCTTCCTCATACCTCCAAGGGAAGAAGAGTCCTGGGAGTGCTTTGCTCCTTGGTACTGTTTCAAGGGCAGGTTCAGCCTGCAGGTGGAGGGTGAATGGACTCAATGGCCTGGGCCAGCATGAGTGCTGTGAAAGCCTTGTGTGGGTGTTGGGACCTGGTTACTGCTCTCTCAGGCTCCTCTTAGAAATGTTCAGTCAGGCTGGCTATCCTCAGGGCTTGCTTTCCATGTTGAGTGCGGGAAGAATAAAGGATTGGGCACAGTGTTATTCTCTATCTGAGGATAGTGGAAAAACTTTACTGAGGTTTCTGTATGCCAGTGTTTCAGGGGCTTCTGGATTCATTAATCAGCTGACCAAAACAGCAAGATATGTCTTCAAGCAGGCTGATTTCAGAAGGTTTTAAATTACCACTATTTTGGGAGCTACAGCTGCTTTTCATATTCATGTAAGAGACTGGTAATTGGACTCCCATGTAAAGGTTTTCAGGCACGTAGCAAGAAAGAGCAGGTACTATTGTATCAGATGTCTTGAAATTTTCATAGTAACGGGTTGAACTTTTCTAAGTTGAAAGAATTTTTATTTGGAGCCTGAGTACAATAACTGCAAAACCTTTAACAATAGCTTACATCATCTCTTTCTTTCTCCGAACCGGACACGATTCAAAAAAAAGGTTGAGTTTGCATTTGCCCCAATTATTTGTGGAGTCGAGTGGATGTACGCACTTGAAAAGCAGCAGCAATGTGACCCTTTCATTACTGATTGTAAAAATATCTGGAAAAAACATCTGACTAGATACCAGCAGTATCTGAATGTTATAAAACCCCTTGGAAAGGTACAGCTTGGCTCTCACCTTCCAGCAAATTGGCACCTCTGTCAGTGTGCTGTCAGGTAATGCAGGGGGCCATGGAAATCAGCTGAAAGTGGAAAAAACCAAACACACAGAGAAGAAGTAGCCTTTGTTATTCCCTTAGCTGCTATATGCAGGATCCCAGAGCTCCTTGGAAGGGAAGAAGTTCTGTCGTGATCAGGAGCTGTGTTGGCCTTAGCTGAAAACAAGCAGTTTTCCTCTGTACAAACTGATACTTTCATTTACAGCCCTGGGTTGCTTTTCAATCCTGTGCTCTCAGGAGAGCTGCTGGAATTGCAGGTGTGTAAGTTAATCAGGCAGTAATTGGCTAGTGGGAGAATAACAGGTTTTCTTGCGTGCAGTTGATTTTAACTCACTTATAAGACCTAAAGTAGGAGGCTGTTGACTGCTGCTGGTTTTGTTACTCGCTGTATTTGCAGGATTTCTTGTATTTCAGGTATTGGTTGTACCTGAGAAGCTTGGTCATGAGAGAACTGACCAGTCTGGTCCTTGTCCACAGTGTCTTTGGTGATGGTATCTAATCCTAAGGAAATAAAGGGTTTTACTTAAAAAGGAAAAAAAAAAACAGAGGGGGAGAGGAATTTTATTTGTATCCTCTTAAAACATTGATATTTTGATTGCACAGGTTTTCATCTGATATGAAGGTCAAAAACATGATTTGGTAAAATTGCTGTTCTCTTTAATATCCACTTTATTGTTATCCTTGTGCTACAAGTTGCAGGCAAAATGGTTCGGCCAACCTTTCTTCTGAAATCTTTTTGTTTCTGTTCATTTTCTTTCCCCACTACTGTTTTTTTTACATTACTGGGTTTTCAACTATCTCACATGATGTCTGTGTGTTCAGAAAACTTTCCAGTTTTCTAATTACTCCTAGAATTTTAGTTTGATCCCCGAACATGGTTACTAATGGTTTAGAATGAGGTCACACTTCAGAGGCTCGCAAAGGCTGTTTTGAAAAGTGTCCTCAAACAGCTTTTCTTTCAATGTCCTAGCCCTGGAAAGAAGTGAGGGGAAGGTTAGGATGTCATCTCTTGGATGTGTTTGCTGTTGGCTGCTGGGACCTTCTGTGTGGCTGTTGACCTTTGAGGATGTATTTTTGTGCAGGTCATAGGCCTTGGCTTTTCCCAGCTTGGAACAGTAAAAGATACACTCTTAGAACAATCATTGATTTACCATCTCAGTTGTGCTTTGTCTTGAAGAACCTACTAGTTTTAATGAAGTTTCTTTCATACAAGAGTGTATGTCTAAGAACAGAAGTGTGGTATGTTTGGCAGAAATGAAAAGGCCTTATAGAGGAAGGAGTTAAAGCAGTAAAAAAAAAATAAATCCACAAAACCCAATAATACTCCCCCCTCCCCAAAATCATGCCCATCTCATGACACCAGCATGGTTATTCCTATAGAGCTTGTGTTGTAGTTACCGAGTCCTTTCAAATCCTGCCCAGTGTCCAGACTCCTGGGTTCAGAGATCTGGCAGTTTTCTGTAACTCTTCTGAAAGTGTCCCTTCACGGGGGACAACTTGAGCTATTTTTCTCTGCCTGTCTGTGTTGTAAACTGATCCCTAAAGAACTGAGCTAATGTATCCGTGCAGTAATAATGCAATACACCCATGCTCTTGCACAGAGCTTTTCATGGCTAGAGCTCAAAGCTCATCTCGAGGGAGGTCAGGTGTATTGGCTCTGCTTTATAGACATGATGCTGAAGTGAATGGACTAGCTGAAGGTCACCCAGCAGGCCAGCAGCAGATGTAGGAGCAGAACCTGCACCTCCTACGCTGCCTCTAGGGTCTGTCTGTCACGTTGTACTGCTGCAACTTCTGTTTAACACAAATTACAAGCAGCTCCGTAACTGTCGATGTCTGGCTGGATCTTCAATATCCTTTCTTGCTGCAAAGTCATGGATGTGCACTGAGAGTAACAGGCACGTTTGTATAACTGTTTTTTGGAGATGCATTGAAAAGCTGATGTTTCTGTCTGTAAAACAGAAATATGTTAACTCAGAGAAATGCAATCAGGTCCCCAAGAGCACGAATCACATTAATATCTGTGGCTAATGCTGTATTACCTATGAGATCCCGGAAGAATTAATTCTACGGTACCTATGGCTCACGTCATGATGGTGATGCTCATTTCTAGTTTGCTGCAGGTCCCTCTCAAGGCGTAAAGGCACCCATGTAAGGGGTGAAGCATGGTGCAGCCCAGGGCTGCTGTGCTGAACTGGTGTAGTGTGTGGACCTGTGGTGCAGGGAGCCTCTGGACTCCAGGAGGTGTGCCTGCCTTCTTATTTTCAGCCCCAGCGTGTCACTATTATAGCAGTGACAGGGTCAGGCCCTGGGAAGCCACACTGATGGTGCCTGCTGCAGCTCCTGCAGTGTGTATGGCTCTGCCTACCCTTGCTGTGTGGCAGGGAACCTGGAGAGAAAAAAGGGGAGGGCGGGGGCAGCAGGTGTTAATGTCGCCAATTCTCCTTTACTCCAGTGAACTGAGATTAAAGAGGTGGGTTAATCGAAAGGTATCAGGAAATCTCACATCCTGCAAGGAATTCAGGAAGGTTCCAATGATGATGGATAATCGTGTGAAATCATGCTGTTATAGCTTAACTACATGCACTAAGGTGCCCCTGTGCTTTTGTGAATTGTAAAGCTTTACAAAGCTTCTGCTCTCCATAAGTGTTTGCTTTCCTTATTTGTGTCTCTGTATTCTTCTGTCGTACCCATCCCGTGAGCCCGACTGCCACTCTCCCCGGGCTGTGCACAGCAAACACTCGGCGTTGTTCCTCAGTACTGACAGAGTTATTGTCTCTGAAGAAGAAAAATGAAATGCGTGTTCACTGCATGAAGAATAAGCAAAGATACAGGTATTTAGTAAAATGCATTTGCAATCCATCTCTGAAATAGCCATTCAGAAATTATTGTGAATTTCAGATCATTTATAAGAATGGATGCTTTCTAGTATGACTTTTCAGTGGCGGAGTACATAAAATTTCACAATCTGTTCTTATTTAGTTGTAAGTCACATTTACTTCAAAGCTTCCTGGATATTGACTGAATCGTCTTTTTACTAATACAGTGACATCTCTTTATAAA
This sequence comes from Limosa lapponica baueri, assembly GCA_002844005.1. Taxonomy (NCBI): domain Eukaryota; kingdom Metazoa; phylum Chordata; class Aves; order Charadriiformes; family Scolopacidae; genus Limosa; species Limosa lapponica. The sequence goes on from KZ506035.1 coordinate 255,142, forward strand.
TCAGAAGGTTTATGGCCTTGACTCATGCTCTTTTTATTTTCCATCCATCTAAACAACCCACAACTATTGCTAGATAAGTATCTGAATGTTCTTCCTGTCAAATGTGTGCTATCACGAAATATTGTTCAACAGAAGAGTTTTTCTAATGCCTTCCAATTTTTGGTATAAATATATAACCCTAGGAAGTGCTACAGGCGTTCTTCCTCCTCTCAATCTTATAAACTCCATTCAATTAACTTTTGAGCATGGATGGTGAATTACTGTACTGCAGAAATGTAGTGTGAACTGGGGTGTGTTTATGGCTTTTGGAAGCCAGTACCTGCAAAATGCTTTTGCCCCTGGCCCAGAGCAGTGACAATATGATGATTGTACACAGCGGTTGACATAGGAATGTGGGATACTTCTGTGGGAATATTGAAGCTTGGGTTTATTCTGTCTGTGGTAAACGCCATGGTACGCCCAGCCTGTCCTCAATACCCGCTGTAGGTAAAAGTTCGTGGCTTGTTAGTGCAACACCACTTTTATTGATATCCTCAGTGGAATAGAGATCCAGGAGTTACACGTTGCAAGAAGTGCTTGTTCATTGATTTCATTAAAATGAAAAGAAATAATATTCTGGAAACTTTTTGATTGTCTTAGCTTTTTGCTAAAGCTTGTTATAAACGCCGAATTTTGTGTTTAATTTAACTTGGCAGCATGTGTCTAACTTCTCCCCTTTCCATAGCTGTCAAAAAGCCTTTTGTTTATTAGTGCCTACAATGTAGCTGTTTCTGCACTTTAGATTTAAAACATGGTCTTTAGAAGTGGCAACCAATATAACACTGGGTGTCAGCAGCACATCCATCATGTCAGAGCACTGTTTAGGAAGACAAAAACGATGAGATGTTATTCTAGCAATATTTACATGTCTCCTTTCTCATACGTCATTTCTATGAAATCCATTGCTGTCTAGTGTCTGACTAGAGCTCTGCTTTGTGCAGGTGGGAATGGGTGCTGTGTTCAAATTACATCGTAGTGCCGAGCACCTCAAGCACATTGGTTTTTGGGAAAAGGAAATTTTGGAAGTTTTATCTTGAGAAGTCCATGGGATTTTTGGGGTATTAAAAAGTGTGAAAGCATTTGAAAGTCAAACAAAAGACCTTAAACAACATGAAATCCTTTCCCAAATTTGTTTTCACTTAAATCTTTGACCAGGATTTTGTATTTCTCTGATGTATCACATGAGTTTATTAAGGATCTCTGTAAATCTTTTTTTCCTCCCTGTGTAAAACCTAAGCCCAGGGTATGATTTCTTTCCCTTTACTGCGAACGTGGACTTTTTATTCAGAGGAGCCATCTGATGAGTCATTCTTTCATTCTTACAGTGGAAATCAATGTCTTATTGTCTTTTTCTGGCATATTTCCTTCTCCTAGGATCTGGGATAAAAAGGATGATAATGTTCTTTTTCTGTCTCAGATCTGTAGTTCTTCAAGGGAAGTTCTCTTGGAGATGGATGAATTACAGGTAATGATTTTGTTTACTAGTGCTGTAATGCAGCAATAGCTGCATTTACTGGAGCTCTTTTAAAAACTCTGATGGCTATATTTTATTTTTTTTTCCCACCAAAGACCAAACCCAAATTCCATCAAAGTCAAAGGGAAACTAGTGACTTCTTCAGACCTGCATTAGAGCTACAGACACTGCAGAATGCTTCAAGGAAGAGCTTATATCTGAACACCTTTCCTCAGAGCATCTTTAATGCTTTTTCCATGTTAGCAGAAAAACTGCATTATGGATATCCTCATATTCCTTGGAAAGGCTTATTTCTTTAAATGGAAGCTGCACGCACAAACAAATGTGACCCAATTGCTTGCAACCCCAAAATTCCTCTAATGGAAAAAAGGTTGAAAAAAGTGTAAAGATAATAAGGTGCGTTATTAAGTGTGCTAAACTGGGAGGTCTTTCCTTTGCCCTCTCTGCTTCTCGTTCCCTAAGGGTGGTTAACAACTGTCTCTAGTTTGCAAGCACTGGCATCCTCTGTGGTGTTCTCTAGAGAAGGACAGCCCTATTGGTAAAGGAGGTTCCTGGGACTGTTCCAACCACCTCTCTCCTCCCTCCTCTCTTTCTCTTTATCCACACCTTGTGCCCGTGACTGGGTGTAACTCAGCTCTCCAGTACTGTTGGTCCAGTCCTTACTCCCCTGCTCTTCAAAATTACCTCATTGCTTTTAATTTGTATTTACATTCATTGAAATGTTGTTGGCATTTGGCCTGTAGCTGTTCTGTATGTCTTCCTGAATATTACAGTAGAGTAGTTTGGCTTTACATATTGAATGCTAAGAGAAATATGGTGTAAATGCTGGTAAAGATGTATAAAGTCTAGTTTTCTATGATGTACACTCTACAAAAAAACTGATATGAGGATAGGGATGCCAACATACTTTGGCAAACCCTTTAGATGTAAACTTCACATTTAATACCTTTGTGTGTTTGTTAATGACCAGCTTCTAAGGAAGGGCAGAAGCATAAACAAGGTCTTAGAAGGATTTACTTAGGAAACTCTGGGATTTACAGCTATACATACGATAAATAACATGGGGAGAGGAAGAGGAGGTCTAACTTCAACAAATATCCTTTAAGCAAATGAAAGCTGTTTGTACCATTCAGTGGCAGATGAAGTACTCTTTCCAGACCTGAGGAAAAGGACTGTCATAAATATCTCGCCCTTTTTTAAAAAGGGAAATTACAACTGTCTTCTCAGCATTCTTTTTTTTTTTTTTTTTTCTTGATAATAGCAGGGAAGTACAGGGAAGCCACCTGGACATTAACTGTGTCTGTTCTCCTTTCTTAACTCTGCCAAAGTTTTAAATGGTTGAGACTGAAACTTCTTACTGTGCCACTACAAAAAGATGAAGTTGGTAGTGTACCAGGCTGTGTCTCTGCAGTTAGTGACAAATGAGAATTCCAGGTAATGTTAAGGCTGGGGAATGTTTAACAGTGACTTTTGTAGATATCTAATATCTTTTGTCCTTTCTGTATTTCTTATTTTTGCCAAAATACAAGTTGTGTGGTAGGTAACAGAACATGATGCCATGCATTTATACATATGTAATTTGATGGGTTTTATGACTGTCGAAGCTGTCTGGTGAGCAATGGAAACTCTGAAGTGAAACTCAGGTTGGTAACAGCTTAAGCACTTAGCTTAATGTAAAACACTGGAATTAAGGCCAGATATGTAACCAAAACTGAAAGACCATATCTGTGTTTATCTTCAGATATCCTAGCACCCTTATGACCTCTGGCAATAAGAAAAGCCCTATCAACCGAGACAAACCTAGTGGTCTAAATAGGAAAACATCTCAAAGCTGCCTTTCTTCTTTCTTTAAGTGCAAGGGAGAAAAATCTCCTAAAAATTCTAGGTACTTCTCAGAATATGAATGCTGAAACGTCAGTGTGTTAAGCTTGCTCTACTAACCAGCTTGTCTCATGTATAAATCTGAATTAATATACCAATGGAAACAATTGCACACTGTCACAACAGCAATATAAATGATTTACCTGTTTTTTTTGAATTTTTGGGTTTGTGGGAAAATTAAGGATCTTTGATATTTAAGGATCGTTGATTTTAAGAATAATTGATATTTTCAGTACTTTTGAAAGCATCCTTTATCTAAAACTGGGTAGTTGCTGCTTTGAAACAGGTTTTCTTTCCCATACATTTTTGCTCCTAAAATATGTGCTTTGAAAGGATAGATTTTGAATATTTGTGCCTTGAAACAGTATGTAAGAACATATGATTTCTTTATACGTTACCTTGTTTACTCAGTTTTTCATCCAAATAAGTGTGCCTGAAATGCAGGTGGTTTCCTTAATTGCAGGTTTCTGCAATACAGAGATGGAACTTCAGCTTTAATTACCTTTCCAGTAGCACATGATTATTTTTGTTTGGCTAATCTCAGTCGCTTCATCTGTCATGGAGTCTGACATTAGCATTTTGTTCTTTAAGGACAACTTATCTAACGTCTCTGTACATAACAGGGAAACTTCATTTTTTCAGTAGCTGGTATTTATCTAGCTGACTTCTGTGAGTACCTTGTAACTTGCTTTTTGGATCTGATCCTGTAGCTTGGTGGATCTGGACCTTGAGACTGTAGGAGGTGGCAGTAGAAACCCTCGGGTATATGGGCAGGAGGAAGAACTTTAAGAATGAGCTTTTAAAGGTAAACTGCTTTCAAGGAGAATTTCATTACAGCATTTATTTTCTAACACCAGAGCATGGTAAACCATTTGTTTTGATCTGTGGGACTTATTTAGATTAACAGTTACCCTAAAACCATAATAACCATTCTAAAAATATTTGTGATCATTCCCATCCTAAGAGTTTGGGAGTAATTGGATTTCTCTGGGCTGTTGTTAGTAAAATGCTCACCTACAAACACCTGGGACCAGGAGCTCTTAATTGGGCCTCAGCTGGCGTGGTGGAGCTCCGCTTCCCTGTGGCTGCGGGAGGGAGTGGGCATTTGCAGATGGATTAGCTGCTGCTGTTCCAGTTAATGATTTTCTCTTTCCAGCTATTTCCCTGCATTTGTAGTGCTGTAAAAGAACTGCACAGGGAAAAAAAAAAAAGTATGACCGTGTTTTTGCAAGGGGAGAACCTGGGTTTTTGCACATTCATGTTCAACCTGCCTGTTTGCACATTGAGAATATGGACCCCAAAAGTTTTGGCGCTGGGAAGCCATTTTTGAGGTGGGTTGTAAAACTCTAAAGGTTTTCATGATAAAATTGCTGATGCAACCTGATTATATTGGTGTGAATGGAACAGCCAAAATACAATTAAAGAAACTGCTTATATTCTCTGTCTTCCAGGCAGGGTACAATTGCTCATGTCGTTACCACACTTCTTATTTTCTTGGTGACAATTGATTTAATGTACTGTTTGGAAAATGTATGTGCTTATTCTCTCAGTGCTGATTTATGACATGATAAGTAAGTGCCAAATTTTTCAGCAATAGAACGGATCCTGTGCAGTGTGCTATATCTATGGTCAGCATTTCAGTCCCTAAATACTAGTAGATAGATGGAGAGAATTACTGTTGGTTGCCATTTACTACAGGTGCATTTATTATAGGTGATGTGTGGCGCTACTTTGGCTGATTCTGCTGCTGTGTCTGGAGTATGAGAAGGCAAAAAAGCTTGTTGCAGTTCTGCGCTGTGTTTTGTGAAGACTCAGACTTCATACGGCCTGTGAGCATGAGTGGTGGCTTTGCTGGGAGAGGAGATGGGCTGTGTGTGTGCAGGGGTTTGGTGCAGATACAGCTCTTCCACCTCTGCGTCATGCCTGCCCAAGGGATAATATTCCCTTGCCGCTCCCTTGGGACATTATTGTAGGTAGGGCCTAATCCAGATCTCATCACAGCCAGCAGGGAAGGGGGTGTGGGTTTGGGGAGGTTATGCTGGTGCATTTCAGTGCTTGTCAGGTAGGTCTAGAAAGCATCAGTAGAAATGGATGATGTAAGACAGCGATCAAAAACTTTGCTTGCATTGCCATCGGTATTATTTTTGATTCCTATTTATACTTCTAAAGATCATTGTTCTGAAGGGAGGTTTGTTCTGATTAACTAATAACTGCTAGAATATAGATTTTTGATGAAGTCAAGCCAATATCCAAAATTTAGCATTTAGTTTTAGAGTTTAACGATGTATCTACTATATCATGTGAACAGATGCATAGCTCTGACACACATTGGGTTGGCTCCTTAATTTTAAGTTGATTTTACTAAACAGGCCTGAATAACTTATTTGCTAGATTCATATTGACTAAGGTTTGATCTGGCTTTTGAATAGAAACTGGAGTTAAATTTATGCAGAAAGCTGATATTTTAAAATAAATTAACATTAAACGTACTGAATAATAAAATGTACTCAAAATGTAATTCCCATTTTCCTTTAACATGTCATCTAATGCTGATTTATTAAGGACAGTATTATCAGCACTTGGTGAATTGAACTGATGATTTCTGGTCAAAATATCTTTCTGTAGCTTTTGCATTCTCAAAGTTAATTTTTATTAATAGATTACAGAAAGGAAAGAAATTACTGAATGTGCAAATCATAGCTGTTATTTTACTTTGAAAGAATTACATACTAATCTGGACTAGACTGGGGGATGGAGGAGAAGGTAAGGAGAATATATTCTTGGAACCTGTTGTGGAGAGAGCTAAAATGTCAAGATTGAGTTTATTATATACCAGGGTCCAGCTCAATGCTTAGACAGTGACCCCCCTCTTTCCTCACTTTTTTCATAAACTTTGTCAATAGCATATTGTGCTTGAATATTACCATTTAATTTGTTAATTTACTATGCTTCACTAGAAGCCCAGTAACATTAGGCACTGATGAATATTTTAATAATATATTAAAATTTCTATTTATAAAGAAAAATGCGTGTTTTAAATAAAGCCAGCTTATCTTACTAATTGTTGGAGTGGGGATGAATCCCTTGAATCGGGAAGTGCCAGACATGAGATCACCCCATTCCAGTCATGATTTGCTCAGCTCCAAAGCGTCAAATTGTCCTGCTGTCCTAAACCAGGGCATTTATGCATATAGAATGAAGCGGATGCCCAAGTGCTCTGCTGTGCAGCAGAACTGGTGTTCCCTGATGTCATTGCTTTTTTGGGGGGTGCTCTGGGGATGGCCATCAGCTGGGCACAGGGTAGACCCGAGTGTCTGCTGAGAGGCATTGGCAGCCCAGGGGACTGGGGTTGGGGGGAGGATCTAAATTCAGCCACCCAAAGGCATGGCATTAGAGGGGTTTGAGACAGGCTCTCCTTGGAGGCGCTCCATGGAAGGGAAGAGGAAGCAGATGCTTGGGGTAGAGACGACCTCCCAAGGGCCATTTCAACCTGAATTATTATTTCAACCTGGTTCTCCTTTCAGCGGTTTTGGATTAGGGCTCTGCTGCTCTCATCTGTGGATTTGCAACTGGCTGATGATGCCCTGCTACTCCGTCACCTCAAACTTCTGTGGATGCAAATTCCCTATTTTTTTTAACCTTCCTATTGTGGTAACTTGTGTATTCTGTCTGTGTGCTGCCAAGTACTACTGGAAGTATCGTTAATCCATAAGGATTTATTTAAAGCTATTCTCTCTGAGGCCAGGAGGAAATTTTCTCATCGTTTACCAAGCTGAATGTATAATAAGCACTTGTATCACTTACTGAATTCCTAGTGATATGTATTTCCCAATGGGTTTGTGAATATCGTTGCAAATCAGCTTTCTTTATGAATGGCTTTGTATTGACTGTCACTTCAAGTTTTGCTGGTTTTGTTTAAGAGCGTTGCACAGATAATGGCATTTGGCCCAGAGGAAAGATGCCTCAAAGAGTAATGGGGATTTCTTTAATGAGGATCATTATTATTTGTAATGCACTGACCTGGTCATGAATCAGGTTTCTGTTGTGTCCTATAAAACCACAGGGCAAAAGCAGTCTAAATTTTAAAAAACATCCAACCAAAGCATAGGTTAAACATCAACAGAGCTGACTATCAAAAGAACAAAGCACACTAATAAGATAACTTTTGGGGAAGAGGAAGGAAAACAATTGTTCATGATTTAATTAAAGCAGCAAAGAAATCAGCTGTTCTGGAGTTGAGGCTGGATGTGTGCGCTGATGTTTCTCTCTTGTACAGAATTCACGTTTGACCTTTCAATAGAATACAGTAGCTCATGGAAGAGAAAATGTCTCATTAAAAGTGAAAGTGATAGATAGCATCTATTAATCAATGGTATGGAAATTCTTTAGGTCTCAGACTTAGTGTTTAGATGCATCTCTTGGGAATCAATATTGTTTCCAAGTAACTAAAACAAAATCAATAGGAGACATGGATTTCATTTTGGTTACAAATCATTAGTTTCCAGTGTTTCTCAACCTTAAACTGCGAACAAAATCTTTATAAAATTGCCTTTTAAAGAATAAACAGTACTCAGGAGACCTTGACATGTTATGTCACTTGAAATACAGCACCTTGGAAGCATCTAATTCATTAAGAGCTGCTCCTGTGGTCTTACAATGCCCTGTTACTGCAAATAGGCTGCAAGCAGGATTCTGGTTGAAAATACTCCATCAATGCCTTGGGGGTCTGTAGTAGCAAAAAGCAATCTGAGATTTTTCCCTCACTCTTTCCTGTGTTGTCTTACCCTTCCACTCTTCTTTCGAGTATGCTCTTGCAGAAAATGCTGATATAACATACCAGGCTGTCAGCTTGCTTCAGCCATCCTTCACTCTTCTCCCCAAAGTGCTGCATCGCATCTGGTACCCTAAACCCCACTAGTCTTACAAAAGTGCTATTTCTGTTTTGCTTTCTCTTCTGCTGTGGCTTGGAAAAGATAAGTTTATTGTAGTTTTCTTAGAAACAAACAAAAAACCCCTTGAGCAGCAGGGATGTAGAAAGCCAGAGGAGTAACAAAAAACTACTGCCTTATGTTAGTCCTGGAGGCTTAGATTGGACAACAGTTAAAGCCTAAAGAAAACAAAGTAGTAACAGAGGGTGGAGAGAGCACAGCACAAACTTCTCTTCAGGGAGCTAAGCAGTTGGTGAGTCATTTCTTCTCAGGGACAGAAACGAGAGCCGTTCGTGACACAAATAAGAAAGTGAATTTGGGGACACTGTCTATACTGCACTGCAGCATTACACAGTCACTGTCCTGTGGTGTTCCATTGAATTATTATGCTAGAAAGTTGGCACCCCTTCCCCCCGAATTGAGCATCTGACCTATATTACTCAGGTGCTCAGGAAAGAATAGGCCTATTGTGAAATTGTACCCTCATTAGCTGTAACCTGCAGAACATTCATCCTGCTTCCCATCACAAAAAGCCTAATCAGTGTCCTTGGTTTTTCTTTTGTTAGGTGATTCATACAGAGATGAAGGCATCGTTGTTTTTTCTTAGCTAATGATTTTTTACAGTGTTGTGTCCCTCCCATTTCTTGAAGTTAGGTTTGGTTGAAAAAATATACTGGGGGAAAAGAAGAATTAAAACTGGGTGACAGAACTTTCAGTCTTCTGCTACAGAAGGTCAGGAAAGCTTAATGCAGACTTGAATCTTAAAGTCTAAAGGAATTTTATTGGAAATTCTGACTGATTTCATATTTACACACTGTTTTGTTCTTTGCCGTTTTCAAGATGTGAATCCTCTCTTCTCCTTGGTAGTGCCTTGCAGTGAAGCTAGGTAGGAAAAGGGAAAAAAACCCCAAGTCTAACTTCTCCTAGCTGTTACTGTGCTGGTGTGTTAAACGTGCAATTAACACAAAACCAGATTTAATACTAAGAGTAACAGAGATGTGCAGCAGGAATGAAACTTCAACAAATCTGTTAAAAGCTATCAAGAGGAGGAGAGGCTGCTGGAAGAAAGAAGTAGAGCCAAAGAAGCTCAGATTGGAGTTGAGTGAATAATGTATTTGCAAATGTTCTTGTGAATAAAACCTGCTGATTTGATTTGCTGATATTGCATGCCATTTTAATCACTTATTCGCAAACATCTGGTTGAGCTAATTCTTATTCACAAGAACAAAACGTAGAAGACAAAAGCACCATGGATGTTTGCATAGATTTCTGAGGTATTCCCATGAGAAGTGACTTGGTCCTTTTGAAAAGTTTTTTTTTTTTTTTTTTTTTTCCTTTTAATTTGCACAAAAGACTATCAAACAGTTACACATGTAATGAAGGAGCTCTTGAAAATTACAACCTGTTTGTGTAGTATTCATGAGTTAAAAGAAAGGAAGAGTTCTAATACATGGTGTAGAAGGGAAAAAGTGACTCAGGTGTGACTGTCATGAAGTGACAGGTATGAATAACATGCGGCTACCAGTTTATGAACAGAGATGGCCTGGGGATATTACTGCTTTCAGTTTAGTTAAAGATTAGCCCAAAGTCTGCAAGAGTTAACCGTTTACTTGCAAACCTTGGGTACCAATGTATTGTATATGGTTTGTAACACAATAAATCCAACTTCTCTGAAGTGGTGACTATTTGTAACCTTTTGAGAGCCACCACAGATGTGTGGTTTACAGCGTCAGCTCATAGTGGCTTTGTCACTTCAGACATATTCAAAGTTTTTTGGTGGTTTAACTGGGAGACGGGCTTTCTGCAGGTTCAAGTTTTGTATCTCCACTGTCCCAATTTTATGCCAAATCAAATATTGTTTGCCCTTCCTTAGCAGGCAGTGTATGGTAATGTATATTACAGTGATATAATAGTATGTTTCCTTAATACGTAAGAGCTCTTTCTGTACTCAGAACAGTTTACTTTTCTGGTCTGTGGCAGAAATACCAGGATATGTTATTTTAAATTTTGTCCTTTTTCAGATACACTGTGTGGTCTCTAACATCCACCTGAGTCCCTGTAAGACCCAGCTCAGAGGGAGAGGCTTTATTAGGTCAACATCTCTTTCATCTTCTGTTGCCAGTTTTAAAACTTTCTGTGTGAGATGTCATCTGCCAGTTTTAAAATTTTCCGTGTGAGATGTCATCTGCCTGCTCTCCCCTGAGGCGTGGGAGACCTGTGCCCCACAGCAAGGGGAGAACATGCCAGTCCTCAAGGAGCTACCTGGGGGGAAGGAGGCTACAAGTCCTTGCCCTGTCTGTTCCTTGTCCAGGATAGGATTGGAGCTTATTATGTAGGGCTTCTTTAGTTCACGCTATTGCTTCTTTCTTGTGTTGAAGAAGATGAGGAAAGGTCTAGAGTCCACATCCTCTTTTAAGGCTTGGAGTGTCTTTTCTTCAGTTTTTCCTGGTGTTTGTTCTTTCAAGTTCCTTTGCTAAGGCAATATTCTTATTGCCAGATTATTTATTCTTGCTTATAGCTTTATGTTCCTGTATGCAGATGTAGAATAGAGGCCAACTTCAACCCACACTCGGAACCTGCTGAAATTTGATTTTGGAATAACCCCATTCTCTTGAAGCTTGAAGATGGTACTTTGTGAGTTAATCTGTTCTCAAGATCCAGTCTAAGCTACCAAGTGGGGATTGAAGGAACCCATTATAAAAATTTCACTGTTTATAACCCATTATAAAAATTCAGTGAAATTCAGTGAAAAAGCTGATGATAAAGTCCAAATGAGGTCACTGTAAATATCACTGTGTACTTCAAACAAAGAGAAATGATTAAAAACCATTTATTTAATGTGTCTTCTTTGAGACCAAAGGTACCAATTAACTAGGACATATTGCAAGTTAGGAGTGCTCTTTGCTGTCAATAACTGTCATACAAGATACATTAGTTCTCCTACAGGCACTCTACCACAGGATTTTTATGCCTTCCATAAATTTAAGCATGAATTATTGTGAGAGAAATGCACAAGGGCTCCTACTAAATAATATGTGTTACAGTTAATACAATAATGTCTTTCATGACTTGGTGAAATTGATGACAAATAAATGGTAGGTCATCTTGTGGGTAACAATGCAAATATATTCTCAAATGGTTTTGGAGAGTGAGCATTGTTACCTTTGATCTAACATCTGGGTCTATGTAGCCACTTCACTTGCTCTTTTAATCCTGAATTAATCCCAACATGTAATTGGTTTACTTGAAAAAATATTTTAGTACATGCTAGTGTTTAATAATATTTTCCTGATCAGGTAAATTTTAGTATCTGTTATCATTGATTTCTGAAGTTGGAAATTGAATACACCTACATGTGAGTGCAAATTTGATCTGATGGGACTTTCTTAGCATTTTTCTTTATTCTTGTTTTCATGAAAACTTATAAAAGCTCTGATCGGAAGCTACCAGAAGCAAGTCAGTCAAATAAGAGGTAAAGACCCTACAAAAACTTTTACCTTTGTTTGGGTCACTTTTATATCATTTTACATTTAAAGAACATTTTCTTTTCCTTACTACTGTAGTAAGAAATGGAAGATATAGAGATTTTCATATCACATAGGCTTTTATTATGAGAGAAGTGAAAGTGTCATGGAAATCAGCAGAACTTTTGCCATTAGTTGCATTTTTCTACTAAATGTGTTGAACAAAGAGGTCATTCTAAAAGCAAAGAAAGGAATGATAAGACAGACAAGTTAGCTTCTAAAGTCTGTAGGGAGGAGAGTTTGGGCTTAAGGAGCTGGCCAGTTGGAGAAATAGCAGGAATTCAAGCAAAGAGTTGTCTCCATGCCTGATGCAGGAATGGGTGTCTAGGAATGGTTTCATTAGGAGGTGAGAAACTGTTTTTTCATTCCCACTGGTAGTGAGCTAAGGACCTGTGGGAGGCATTGCCTGGTGTGTATTCCTGGATATCTAATATTTATTTAGTGGAACTTTATTTATCTCGAAGATTTTAGTGTTGATATGTTAACTGGGGCACTTAGTTAAGTGAATTCAATTCACCTTGTTGGGCAATTTACTGTTGGGGCTGATAATACACCCTAAAGTGTTACAGAATTTATCTAAGACTAAGCAGTAATATTAGCAAAACTTAAATTTTATATTGTCCTACCTATGTCCTAAGGGTCAATTGCAGCAACTTTTTCAAACTTTTTCAAATGTAATTTAGTGGGATCACTTAAGGAAAAAGAGTAAGAAAAGTTTCACATCTTGAGTAAGCAGAGGTAACCCATCTGGAGATGTTTACCCTGATTGAAGTAGCAGTGATCTTCTGACAAGGAAGCCTTAAGGTTCACCTTGTATCATCCAGAGCTGATCTTGAACGTGAGATTCTCAAATGCCTCAAAAATTTTTGTCAAAAGTTATGGGGAAGATAGCAAATTTTCAAAAGCACAAGAAAGCAGAAGAATGGCTCTGTAGGTGTGGTTAGAAGTATAGAAGTATATAGGCTCTTCTTGGTTAACTTGGCCCTAAGTGGAACACCCAGTTCTACCAGCACTGGTGGTGCTGGCTATTCAGTATTACTTGTTAATAGTTATGGTACATACTCAGTTTGCAGTATATGCTAAAGCTGGAGTTGCTTAATGTTTCTGCTATTATTGCTTATGCTAGAAAGATCTAGCCAGCATCCTCCCACATCTGATTTTGTTGCTGTGAGAGAAGAGGTAGGCACTTGTGATGTAGATCATGTGGGATTATTGATTTTAAATGCAATGTAGACAGACTTTGATAAACTCCAAGAGTTTAGGAGGATTTCCTTTACTTGAAGTCTCTTGTCAGTTTAATCAGTCTTGAAACAATTTTAAAGCTATTCTTAGGCTATTCTTGAACCCTGGAAGTGGGAAAAAAAGAATTAAAAAAAAAAATAATCTTCAAACAGGCCCTAAATCCCTATGGTTTTACAGTCTATTTTTTTTTTTTTTCGTTTATTGACAACAAATGTATAGATGCTAGTCTTAAACTAAAGCTACACCATCTCCTGTGGTGTTGTGGCTGCTTTCCTAGCCTGGATGTGTACCTACAAGCAGAGGTGCCGTAGGTGGTGTCCATGTGGTGCTGTCACTACAGCAGTGACGGTAGTGTAGACGCTGCTCTCAATTTTGCATTAGCAGCAGCTCTGCCTTGTGCAGCACATTCATGCCAGGGATGGGCGATGCTTGAGTGAGATAAAGGAACTTACTCAAGACCATCTGGGAGATCAGTAGTGCAGAGTTTCTGTCACCTGAATTCCAGACCACTACCTATGTTTGCTGTTGAAAGTAGCTTCGGAAAGAGCCAGTTTTGTTAGCAAGGCTTTTCCTGCATGTTATTTATTGCTTTCCCACTCCTGGCCTTTTGCAAGGTCATTAGGAAGCCGTTAGGACAAATATTTGAAAATCCTTAGTATTTCCTCCTCTGTTTTCCTTCTTTAATGTTTTCTTTTTACTTTTGTGGGGCTAGGCTGCTCTCAAAACATTTAGAGGCTTCCCTGACTGAAAGTCTTCATACTTTTCATGACTGAATTATGTTACATTAGCTGTTCCACGTAGACATTGCAATGATCGATAGCACAAAAATAAGACACTGCTACAATTCCCACTGAAGAAAGATTAACTGTCTCTATAGACTTCAAAGAACAGAAGGAGATGAATAGAGTCAGGAAAATAGGCCAGTTTTCCCCCAAATGTATAGAATATACAAAAGGCATCTCTTTTGCCAAATTCCCTGTTGTATTCTGAGAGAAAGGTTAGAAGTAGAAGGTGTGTTGTGAGTGCACAAGTCAGTTTTCTGTGGACAGTGATTTGGCCTCTTGCTATGAGTGGGTGTTTATTCTGATCCTAGGGGGTGGTTCGTGCCAAAAGGATGGATGTTTTTGGTGCTATTACTCAATTCTGGGTGTCCTTGAAAAGTAGGGAGATTAATGAGTTGAATGTAACAAGAATGTATTAGGAGGGTATTTGTTCTTTGGAAAGATTAAGAATTTAAAATGAGAATGCTCTGGGTGTAGGGGTGTCAAGACACTTGCAGGATGAAAAGGTGTGGGGGGATCACTGAGACCGAAAAATTAGAAGCAGATGAAGAGGAGTTCCCAAGGTTCCCCTTGAGCACTGCTGCCATGAGCACTTCCATAGCACTGTGCACCTACCTGGAGATCGGAGCTCCATACCCATTGCTACTGACTCCTGCCCTTTTGTGAGGTTGATAAAAGGAAAATGAGAATTCTTTCACACCCTCAAGGAGTATGGGCCTTGGTGACTGCTGAATGCCACCCTGGATGCTAAGGAGCTCTGTAAGGTAGTCTGTGGGGCTGGAGGGTTACCGAGTGAAACTGCAGTGGAATTGAAGTTAGGCTCTCAGACTGGCTGTTCTACTTGGATAAAAACGATTGAGAAATTCCTTTTGCAATGGTGAGAGCTGTCAGGGCCCTAAGTACACCATCAGGCTTTGCGTGTCTCCTCTTTGCTTAGGGGTCTGACTGCGCAAGGCCAGCTCTGACCTCTGACTGCCCAGAAGAGCTGTGGGGAAAAGAGAAATCTCATCTGGAACTTTTTGGTTCAGGATGTGTTTGTAAGCTCAAACACCTTGCCTTTGGCTCTTGCCTGAGCTATGCGATAGATATGCCTGTGCCCTGCCAGACACCTTGCTGGTCCTACTCTTCCTGGCTTCTTGGCTTGACCTGTGGACCTACCTCTGGCGATCACTGTGGTTGCCATTATGGGCCTATTGTGCTCTTCTTGCTTGGCACTGTGGGACTGTGCCCTTGTTGAGGAGGCTGCTGCTCTATCTGGCCTGGTGTCGCCCTTTGCTCCTGGCTCACCTGCTGCTGTGAGGGGCAGCTGCTTGGCCGCACCCAAGTCCTGGTGGGTAGCACTGTATGAATTCAGTATCTGTGTTCCCTGTGGACTTGTGTGAGCTACTGTTGAATCCCATGTAGCTTGACTGAGAGAAGGAACAGAAACATGAGCTTTGTGCCCAGTTTGCACAGCCCTGGGATGCCTGGGGGTGCATGCTCTGGTCTGCTGTCTTGAATCATTTGGGGTCTTCTGGGAATTGCCTGCAGCAAAGTTTGGGAGACCTACCCGTTCTGCATGGTAGTCTGGGTGCAAAGAGTGGAAAGTGGGTGGAAGAGCAGTGACCATCTGTCTTGCTGCAACTACATTAATCTGGTCTGTGTAGCATTTATCTGGGAAATGCTCTGGCTTTGTGCGATGTTGTCCTTTTTCTAAGAATTGACCTTAACAATGATGATGCTGCTGTTTGCTAAAGTCTGTTATTTTTTACTGCAAACCACAGGTGTGTAAATGCTGAAGGTTTGTGTTTGATCTTGCTAATGACCTACAGAAGATTTTTTCTGTCTGCCCTTGCACTTCTCATTCTTCAGTTTATTGCAAGTCCTACATTTAATTACAGTCAAAGAGCAGCTATTTTTTTTTTTTCAGAAACATGCGCATTAGTGACATCAGCACTTACAATTATTAAATGTAGCGTGATGTACCATTTAGTGTGCATGTGAACTCTTACTCTCTGCCTGATGCCTGTAACTGAGCAAACATGTATTGTGTCTCCTGCACCTTCCAAGAACGAGTGGGAAACTCCCTTTTCCCTGTGCTTTGGAAACAAAGTCCTCTCTTTGCTGGTTTTTTCTGATGTTGGCAGCACCAAAGCTGGATTTTTCCGTTATGTCACTATATATTTTTCACCATATGGTCTTTGTCTGCTGAGTGAAATTCAGTACATTGGCAATGGCTGATCTGTAGGTTTGGTCACCTGACTGAATACATGCCCACGTGTGCCAGCAATGGTACGGGAAAGAACATACTGGTATTTCTTGTGGTACCTGATGACACTGTATTGAGATGACATAGCATATGGCTTCTAGGATCTAATGTGGCTTTTGAGAGCTTGCTCGGGTATCTCTGCATAGTGCTGTTTACAGCCTTGTAATAAAGAATGACTTACCACATGCAGACAACCAAACATTATCTAAACCACAGGAATTTCCATACCTAGTTGGCAGCATGGAACATGTTTCCATTTTATCTCCATTCAGACCAAAGGCAGGTAGGATCTCATTGTAAGATAGTATGTCTGTAGATGCATTCATGCTCTACTTTGAATATTTGGTAGGAGTACTGAAAAAGGAGCTGGTTTTCGAAGACATAATGTGGGATAGGCAACGGAGTGGGGAATGGTGGGGAGAGTGAATGGACCTTCTAGCTTCAATGGTTTCTAAGCTTTAAGTAAGGCTCAGTTTATACACTAAAGTGTGATTTATAGCTAAGTTTAGATCACACTAATTAGGGTAGAGTCCAAAGCAAGACAATATTTCCCATTATTTATGAGCAAATATGCATTGTTCTATAGGATCCTAGTTGTTAAAAGACAAAATATTACTGGAGGACCATTTGCTATTTCCTACAGTATTTAAACCTGAGCTCTCAGATATGGCTGTGTTAAATCATAACCTGAAAAGCAGTAATGCTTGTGAGTCTTAAAATCAAACAAAGCAGTATTTGGAACGGAACAGCTGGCCATCAATTCCACAGCATTAATTCTGTCACAAATCAAATACATTGGAACAAAGGTCTTGTCACCAATTGTTTCTTGCCATGTAGAGAATGCAAATAATTCCATGTGATCATGCAGTTTCTTTACGGGAGCTGTTTTAAACCAGAATCATTAAATGCGGTACTGTGTGTTAATGACAATTAGTTTCCTACTACTGCTACAAGGGTTCATCATCTACCATTGACATGAATTATTCTGTTTTGGCTCATTGACTTGCAAAATCACTAAATGATTCCTTTGTTACAAAATACCATATTCAAAGAAAGTGTTTGATGGAAACACAGGTCTACTCATCATCTTCGTATCGTTATCGAGAACTTGTCTTTTACCCCAGAATGATTCACTATGGAGAAGAATTGAAGAGAATGGGAATTTTTGCAAATGGCTTTCAAAAGAAATTAAAGTTGTTATATTTAGAGCATGTCTGCTTGTCACTCATACTTTAGCTATCTCACAATAGAGGGCAGAAGTGAATTCTTTTCAATTTGCAATTTTCAGGCTTGTAAATTGAAAAATCCACATCTGCCCTTTATAGCTTAAGCAGGATTGACAACAAAAGGTCACATTTTCCAAATGAATATGTTATGCATTACCCCTTATTGTATCATTATTTTCAGGTTTTGTATTGGCCGACTGCAATATTTCTTAAGCATGTAGTAATCATCAATATAGTTATACTCACAACACCCTTGTGAGAAAGGGAAGTCCTATTATCTTATATTTATAACCAGAAAACTCGGTTGTAGCAAGTCTCTTGGACTCATCTGTGATTGCATAAGAAATCTGCGACAAATTCGTTTGTCAAGTTACTGTGGAAGTCAGCAGACTCCTGGTTATGTCATTGTAGTGTCTGCTGCAAGGTAGGACTCCACTGCTGTTTGCAGGGATGAGGGCGCAGCTTTCACTCCCTCTGTGCTTTCTGATTTATTGCTGTAAAAGTTTTGGTATACTAACGTACATTTGAATGTTTTACAAGCTTTCTGATTTAAGAGACATTGACAAACCAAGGAAACGGTCAACAAAGACCAGCAGTCAATTGGTGTTTGACAACAAACACGAGCAGGAATCCTAGAGAGCAGCAGATAGAGAGAGTGCAAATATTTTTGTCCCTTATCTTTGTGGAAGTCATGAATTAGCGTTGCATGATGTTAACCTGACACCTGCTTTGCTTTGAAGACAAAAAAGCAAGCTTTTCACCTGTCTCATTTTTAACTGCTAGGGGTAGTGTCAGATGGTTTTTGGTGAACAACACTATTATAGCGGGCAATTAAAATCTTTCAGTGGGATTCATTCCTAGAGAGTGACAATCTAAGAAACAAACTCATTTGGGAATACAGTTCACACCAGGAAGGAAGGAGAATCTGAGCGGTTTGACTTAGCTAAGCTATGATGAAGGGTCTTAGACTGACATAATCAGACAACTATGAGCATCAAGAAGGAAATAATTATTCAGGATGGAACAAGGGATAAAATTAGGAAATGTAAAACTATAAAATGGTCTCTCAAAGGAGATGGGGGAGGCACATTAGAAACAGGAGCAGCAAAATTTTACTGAAAGTACTTTAAAAATAGACACATCTAGCCCAGTGAATAATATTTTTGCCTCTAGCAATTGCAATTCATGAGTGTCAGGGAGCCTGGGGTAGGGGTACCTGGATGGTATTCTGGTAGAGTAGCTGAACGGCTTCAGCTCAGGCATGCAATGTGCACTAAAAGCTGTGTAATAGATAGTTTTACAAGATGGAGAAGATAACCTAGATGAAAAGATACTCTGGAGCAGAGGAATGGATAAGAAAAGCTTAGCAGTGAATGTGGCTGTGCAGGCTTTTGAGAGATGGTCTGGGATGAAAAGTGTGAGTTGTGCCAAAAGGGGCAGGCTGGGGAGGATGGTGTTTCAGGGGGAAAAAGGCAGTGCCTGGGGGCACGCAGGGAGGCTGCAATAGAGGCAGACTTGGAGCAAGTTTTAGTGCAGATGCCTTCTTTCAATAAAAGCAAACAGGGCTTCTCAGAGAGGCTTGAGTCCATCGGGTGGGGGTAGAAAACAAGCGAGATTACTTCCTAAGGCAGAGGAGGGCATGGTACGTGGGTGCCAAAGCAAGTGTTGGTGCTGTGCCTAAACTGAGAGTTAAGAAACTCCATGCTTCATTTCTTTTTCATCAGCAAATTATTTAATTCATGTGTTTTGGGGGATTCAAACTTTCCTTTTAACTGCAGTCTGCAATTTTCTTTGGCTATTCAACTTGTTTCTTTTTAGAAAAAAATGTAGTGACAAAATGTAGTGACATTTTCCATTGGCATGAGGTGATACAGTGATTATGTGGACTTGCATGAGATGCTCTTTATTTTTAAAGTCTTTAAAGACTGCCTCTGTGCTTTTAAATGCCTTGAACTACTTGCCTGTTGGTGAAGTACCATATACAGTATTCTCACTGGAAGAAAGTATGTGACTGCTGTAATTTGAGAGCCTGATTGTATTCACCTCAGTTCTATACCAGGGCAACTCCAACGACTTGTCTGAGTGGGAGCAGACTCAGGCTCAGTATCTCTTCAGTTTGTGATGGGAACTGTATAACAGGATTAATAAATCATCTTCCTCGCTCTAAAAGAAAAAAAAAAAACACAACCCAAACCTGCTTGGATAATAAAACTTTTAGTAATGAAATAATCATAGATCAATTGGATTGCCTGAGGGTAAAAACGTGTCTGTCTCTCTGCTCAATATGTTTTGCTCTTTTGCTTAACCATCCATTCATGGTACTTCTCCACTGCAGAAGCACAACCCAACACTTCTGCTGACTGGGCAGAGGGTCAGATCAATGTGGGGCAAATTCCTGTTAATGAGATTTTGATTCTTTGACACTTCCAATCAATGTTTACTTGAAACACATGGAGGGAGTCTGATGTTAGCAATCCAGTTCTCAATTGTTTCTCAAGTAGGTAATCATAAATATTTCTCTCGTGTATGTGCGTGGTTTTGTTTTGGTTTTTTTTTTTTTTTAAATGGAGGTCATAAATTTGTGTTGCTTGGTGTTAATTAGCTCCTTAATATGCCATGGTCTGCACTTCAGTGAGACCTTGCTTTTGTTTGTGTTTATTACCTTTGTAGAAAGAGAGTATCAGTTTATTCTACTAGACAACCTCACTGTCTCTTAATTAGTAACTTTTCCTAATTTAATGCCTTGGCAGTGACTGTTTGAAAAATGAACTATCCTTGCACATGTACATAATGCAACCAGAATTCTTATTAAACATCAGAGGTCCACAACCAGGAAATGCATACACCAGTTATGCCACTACTCGTTATGTTTTGCCAACATCTAATTTCTGGGGGATTGCACTTTCTTGTTATTCACCTAACTTTACCAAAGCACCAGCTCGGAGGTGAACCCTCTCATTTCCTGAGGGAATGATATAGCTACTCCGATGTTAAAACATTCCTTCTTGTCCTGTCTGGGCTGTCCTTTGCCATCAACATGCAACTAGTCACCTGGGTGACTTGTGTCCAGATCCAGCTGTCTGTGTGTACACTGGAGATCTTAAAAGAATTAGTCTCTTCCCCACCACCGGCTTGTTTCTATTTAAGAGGAGTAGTGAGAGAACAGGCATCAGAAGAGCCAGGAAAGTGGACTTAGAGTAGTAACAGTCTGTGTATGCCCAGTTAATTAATGTCCTATCCCAGAGAGGGCTGAAATGCTATGAGGTGTTGGTCTAGGACGTGTACAATACAGGCAGATAGAGGTATTTGCCATTATATTGGAGACAGAGGATATCTTCTGTACTGGTGGCCACATTTTAAAACACTTCATTTCTTTCAAAAACTACTTATAGGTGCCTGTTATCAGGAAAACATCTTCTGTGGATCCAGAGTGTGTGAAGTCATTTAGACTTACAATACTCTGTAGCATTAGCCCTTGCTTAGAGGCTTGAGTTTCAGTCCTGGGAACTACGAGTCTGAATGGTTAACACTGGGGTACCTGATTTGCAGTGCCTGTGTTCTGCTAGATCTCATCCTGACAATCTCCAGCTGTGGGAACTAGGATTGCTGCTGAATCCTCCCTGTTAAACAGGTCATTTTGAGCCATTCATTATAGCTGCTGTTACTGTTTTTTTGAGAAGGGTTTGTCACATCTGCCTGGCAGTGGAAGGCCTCTGTACTTAATCTTATTTTAAAGTAAAATGTAGCTCAAGGCCTGGTACGATAACTTTCGGTTAGGTGCAAAGAAACTTGCTGGAGGCCAGCATTTTCAGAACAGACAAACTAGCTTTTGAAAATTTGGCCATCAAATTTTGCCAACAAAAGGTCACTCAGAGATGCAAGGGGGAGAGTTGTTTCAGATGCTCCCTCTGTGGTCTGACTCTGAATTTTCTTGACATTGGGGATCTGCTACATAAAAGAGAAAAAGAGCCAAGTTCTAGGAATGAGCTGACCCTCCAGCTGAACATGGATGGGTCAGGCAGCCACAAAGCAACAGTCAGAATAGTCACATAAATTATGATGAATCACAACTGTTTCTGGAGAGGAAAAAAAATAATCCAAATCTACTGAAATTGAAACATAATGAAGTAAAATACCTCTAATACAGGGTAATCATGTGCATTTGCCTTATTTAAAATGATTTATAGGGTCTTAAATGTACTTTCAATTTCTGTCCCTTTTATTTTTTGCAGTCTTGGAAAACTCATTGGTTGAACTTGGCTTTGAGAATAATGTAATGCATCTCACGTAGCTCTGCTCCCAAACAGGACCATGCTTTTTATTTAGATGTAAATATTCAATAAGCTTCTTTTGTGCTGGCTTTGCTGTCCTTCAGGATAAGCAAGTTTCCAGTACAATTAATAGCTAACCAAAAATGAAGAACACTTGTTTGAGATCTTGGTGGAGGAAATGAGTTTCGGAGAATGCTGCAAATTGCTCTGGTAGTATCCTTTCAGAAATAAAATACTGAGCTGCAATTGTAGTCAATTATCTGCTTTTGTCTACTATGTTTTGATCCTTATAGCATTTTTTCCCTTTTGCTAGTATGCATACCCCCAAAAAAGAAATGTAACAAGATGCCTAAATTGCTGACTGTCTTGTGTGCAATATCGATTGGATTCATTGATGCTGTGTTATCTAAGACTAAATTGGCATCAATTTTTTCCCTCTGAAGCCTGAAGATTTTGTGTTCTCTTTAATTGTTGGAGGAAGGTCAGCACAGAGTGTGCCCTCTGGCTTTTAATCTTAGACGGAAATGTCCTAAATGAATAGAAAACTGCATGTCAGCGAAATGAACTCTTGCTGAAAGCAATGTGTAGGCTTCTCATGTTTTGCGTTTGTGATGACATAAGCTTTGACCTTGGTCTGTATCTTTTTGAAAGAAGAGTAACATTTGTTCCCTTCAGCCTAATAGCAGCGCTGATGGTAGGAACTGTGCACTTGCATGAACAACAGCTCCGGACCTACTGCAATTCATAGTGCTGGTTGGAGAAAAACTTTTTTTAATATTGAAGTGCTATTTGTTATAATTTCTCAGTGTAAGGATCCTTGCTTCCATCTTTATACAGTCAAAATGTAAGTGTAAAAGACATGTGGTTAGGGTTTAACATGGTAAATTAATTTATTTGCCTGTCTGACTGTTCCTGTAGCCAGTCTGGCAGATGGAGAACTGAACTTGTGGGTAGGACTGTTTCTACAGCCTAAAGGACTTCCTGAGTTTATCCCTTCTCTTTTTTCCCGTCTATGGCAGGCAGGAAACAAGACTCCTCTCTGATATCTCTGTCCCAAGAAGGGGGAGGAGGGGAACGGATGCTGTGGGGAGAGGAGTCCTGTTTATTTCTCCCTGAATGCTCATTAAGGCCTCTGCTGTGTCCTGCAACCCAGGCCTGAGAAATGGGCAGAAACATGGACCAAAAAACATATCTCATAAGCAAGTGGCAGAATGGAGCTGTTGGCATAGACTGAGCTGGGCCTTCTAGTGAGAAGGGCATCCATCCCAGAGAGACCCACATCTTTGTGCCAGGCACTGAGGGATCCTGTGTTGGTGAACTGTGAGAGAAGATTAATTTTAGTGTCTACTTTTGAAATTATTTCAGTGCACTTGCACCAAGTGCTGTGGTTGAATGCAATCAGGTTGAATGCATAGGGACAGGAGTTTATTTTCCTTCCACCTGAGTTCACCAAAAAATATGAAAAAACCTTGAGCCCATTTCCCTCAGGGCTTTGGCTCATATTTCCTGGTTGAATCAGGAGATTCATGAGTAAAAGAATAGCTGCCCATCTGTTAGGGAGGCAAAAGAGGCGAAATACATCTGGTCCTCTGATTTCCTTCACCCCCCAAGTCCTGCACATCCTGAAGAGAAAAAAATTCAGTTTTCCTCTTGAAGCCCAATGAGGGCAAGAAGAAAGTGGAACAACTGAAAAACTCCTCAGTATATTAAAGAATAGTTGGAGGATAAAACAGGCCTGGGGGCATCACTGACTTTGAACAAAGCTGGGAAGTGTTACTGGTCTTTTTTTGCAGAGTTCTGTGTAAACAGTTTCCAGTTGGGTGAATTTAGAGGTTTCCCCGGTCTGATCTGAGATTTCACTTCAGTTGTCCCCAGTGGCTCAGGAACACTCTCAGGCAATTGCAGTTGGGAGATTTTTTCATGTCTCCAATTTGACCATCTGCCTTTGACAATAAAATGCGCGCAGCAGCTGAAGAGATGTCGCAAGAAAACACAGAACACACTGGGCAAAATGCTGTGAGCTCTTTGTGTCTTGTTTCTCCCCAAGCCTGCAGCCAAGGAAAGCTGTGGAACAGATGTAAGCCCAAAAGTGTGGGGGGATTTTGTACACAGAATAATTGAAAGCTAAATTCCAGTCTTTAAGTGTGAACCAGCCATGAGAAATGTGGGGGTCTGTACCAAATCCATGTGTAAAATCTCTAAACAGAAAGATAAATAAAGACTTTATACAGAGTGCTGTTTTGTCAGCAAGCAGATGTGGCAGAGTTTGTGGTTGCTGCATGTGGTTTAGCTTAGAATATCCAGGTGGAGTTTGGGACATCTCATCCATGGGTTCCTGGAGATGACTGTCATTGGGAAGTACTCTGTATCAAGCAAGCATGGAAAATGTATGATTGCTGTGTCTGGCTTTGAGCGAAGGTGGAAGAAAACCCACTCCATCCATCCCACTGAAGTGGGACAGGTCCCTTTTCATCTTCCTTCATCTCCCTTTCTTGTTCTGTGAGTGTCTCTTGCTGGGACATGGAGGACAGAGGGATGCTGAGGGGCTGACAGACCACAGAGGTTGGTGGGGAGACGCACAGCCCCCTCCCTCATGCCCAGCAGTTGGTGTCACTTGGGTGGTGCATCAGGGAGCCAGGCACACCAGGATTTTGGCTAGAAACCAGGTTTGGGACAGCCTGGCTCCATCCTACCTGTATTTGGTTATAGTAGGTGCTGGTGCTGTTATTTTTGGGCTTTGTATGCTGCAGGGCCCAGAGCTTTCAGAGGAAAATAGCATGTACTGAAGGGGAGGTCAGTGAAGAGAACAGACAGTGTGTTCATGTAATAAATCCTGGTCCTTTTTTCCTTCATTTGCCTGGCACGGTTTTTTCCAGAGGGACCCATAACTGTGAGAGGTACCTGCGTGCACTGCAGCATTGCTGCGGCACTCCAAAGTTATGAAAAACTGAAGGGTGGCAGCAAGATTTTACTGCAGAGCTGTTCTTAAATAGTTATCATGGGCATTCATTTGCAGGGAAGGGGGGTTTCAGGAAAAACAAAGAAAAAAACCATTCTAGTTCCTTAAGAAAGAAGGAATGGCCTTACTTGTTTAGGGAACAGGGATTTTTTTTTTTTTTTCCTCCAGAGCTGGGGCTCATTCATGTGTAGCAAGAATTTCCTTTGGTTTATGCAGAGCTAATTTTGAAGGGCACTTTTGTACTTTTTTCTAGTGATTAGTAACTCTTTTTTAATGTTTTGTTGTGCTCTGTTAGAGCAAATGTAGTTCTTTTCTGCTGGGCAAAGAACGAAAGAGCAGCATTTTTCAAATAACCCAGTTCAGTGGGATAAGGGAAAACTTGCAGAGCTCTCTTACCATTAGCAGAAACCTCTGACCGAAGCTGCACACGGGGAGGTTTGCTGCTGCTCTACTCTTTCTTCCTGCAATTTCTTCTGTGCCAGGGCTAGCTGCTTCCAGCAGCACTAATGTGCTCCCCCTCTTCCTCCATCACTGAAGTGGGGATTGCCATGCCTGTTTCCCTGGAAGATAAGGCAAAGCTTGGGTCCTCCAGACCAGCTCCTGCTCAGCTGCTCTGTGCCCCATCCGACCCACCGGCCAGGTCTTGGTCAGAGCTCGCTGTGCTGATCTTTCACTTACACAGCACACCTGACACTACACACAATAATTTATTGTTTCACCATGTTGAGTTTTGACATGAGGTGTGGCCCCTTCTTTTCCCTCTCTTTCTCTTTGAGACCATGATTAGGAGAGCTGGATTTATTTTTCCTTTCCTGCAGCTCTTTAAAATGCTAAAGGCTCCACGTAGAGTTATGAGTGGTGTCCTGTCCTGTAGGCTTTGGGAAGTGAGATTTTTAGCACATGGGAAGATCTGTCCTTCAGAGATACTGCTGTGCTGTGTTATGTGAAACACTTTGATTTCTTTTCTTGTAGAGTACATTATGGGTCATATTGCCCTGAACTGTTCTCCTTGTACCCACCTGCTGTCTTGAGCTCATTTCCTTACATTGAGAAAGTATCTGGGAAAGAATTGACTCAGAAAATAGTTCACAGTGTTGCAATCCTGTAAGACTTTAAAAAAGTAGGCAAAAGAGACATTTTAAGTAATATACCTGTTCATTTTGGACATCTGAACCTGTACGTGTAGATGTTTTCTCACTGGTGGGGGTAGATCTGTCCTTGCCACAGTTATTTACTCTATGCTTTTCTGAGCTCTCTGAGGAATCCTGGACACAGGTGTTAGGATGCACAGCAGTGATTTGTTATGTGAAATGAAATAACGGAGAGCCAGCAAAGGTTGTTTATAAATTGGCTTTCTAAGCACCATTGGACTGTTCTAGTTGTGCAGTGTATTTATCAGTATCTCATCTGCATGTTCAGCAATCGATACTCAAGCTGACACTTCAGTTCTTTGTTGTGGTTTCATGGCCTGCTGAAAGAAGCATGGACCAGTGTTCTATCTGATCATCTGCTTATGCAGTCACTGAGGACAACTTTTAAATCATCTTTCTGCTTTGTATTGTAAAATTCAGTGTTAATCCAGGCAAGCATCTTATTTTAATACAGTATGTGTCTCAGATTTTTAGAACAAACCTTACATGTAGCTCTGTTCCTTTCAGTAGAACCCTGTAATAACAGACTGCTTGTGTTTCGCTGTACACATTAATTTTGCCTCAAAAGCCAATAAATATGTTTGATGCACACTTAATAATCTAAAGAAAAAGCGACTTGCTGCTGTGTTATATTTCCTTTCATTAGGTATTTCAAAGAGGATGTAACATTGGTAGTATTCCCAGATGTTTCATGAAAACAAATACTAATACCTAATTATTGCCTTACAAACACTTTATTCTATGTGGCAGTAATATAAGATTGAATAGTATTAATTGCACCAGAGGCTCGGTCCTGATCTGAGTGGTATCTCCATTTCTGATCCCAGTTCTGTTTTCTTAGGCACCTAGATCACTGTTGTCATTACAATTTTGTGATACAGACAAAAGAAGTAGAATCCTTGTTAAAAATACATTCTTACCTATGACTTGGTCAAAACTTTCCTTGAGTTTCTAGAAAAGTGAAAAGTAGTGAATGAAATAATGAAGTCGTCTGGTGTCTTTCTCTATGTTGTCATGTGTAGTCATAGTAGTTTGAGGGACTGGTAATGGGTTAATTTCCTCATTAATATAAATTATTTCAAGGAGTAGGATTATAATCAAACTGGAAACCATTTATGGGAATGGAACAGTGCACAAGCCAAAGAATTCAGACACAGAAAACACTGTGTATCAACACAAAACCAATAAAAAGTAAAATCAAACCAACTGTGACATTTTCCCAGTGACACAGAAACGTGGTGCACCCAGCAATGAGCTGACTTGTCTGAGGACCCGCAGTGACCAGGCAGCCTCCAGGCATTGGGGACACAGTACGGAGCGTTCGAAGTACTCTGCTCTAGTGATCCTTCCTCCCATTTGCTGTTGCTGACTGAAGCCAAAATGTTGTATTATTTGATTTAAGAATAATTTACAATGATGTATTCTGGTTGATACATTTATATCCTGTAGTGCATTTTCCCATGAAATTCAGAACATGTTTTTTATGGAGTACAGGACTCATTAAAACCAAGGATTTGTCAGTAAAGAAATGGCGTTTCTCACACAAAATACTAAAATAGGCTTTTGATGCATATGCATTCATATATAGGCTTAGTTGCTACTAACTGAGCCTTATAAATGTAAATTGTGAAGTTTCTTACTAATGGCAGCTATTGTACCATCTAGACATGTTTGGACACCAGAAATATTTGTATTTTGCATTCTATTGTAAATCTGTTTCTTGACAACCCGGTAAAATGCAAAATAATAGAGACACAAAATGTAGTTAATGTTCACTGGCAACATATTTCTACATATGTTATTGTCACAACTGAATTAACTTATGTGAAAAAATGAAAAGACCAACCTTCAAGTAGATTTAAATTATTAGTTGTCGTAAGTGTATGTTAAATAGTTTAATGGCACTTTCAGTAAAATCTATACTACCCCCTTCTCCAGTGGATTGGCTGCAATAATAATGAACCAAAAGAAGAAAAAAGCTGTAATATCTGCTTTAAAGCTGGGCAAAGAAAAAATGTAGAAGGTTCTGAATTTACTGGTTGCAACTTTTCAGTTGCTTCTTTGGGAGACCACGTTGTTATCAATGAAGAGATTCTCAAAAATGTTGAATAATCAATTCCTGTTTATCCTTTCATAAACCCACAAGCAATGAAAATTATGTCTTTTAATAAAAAAGAAAAAAAATGAGATGGTATAATAGACTATTAAAAGAGGCTAGTAAGTGCTATAGCTGAATTATAAACTACTCTTTTTATGATCAATAATAATGGCTCTTTTTATTCTTGACATGGCTGTCATTACTCTGGCTGAAACGTGTGTTAGGATTATAGGGCAGAAAGCTGTTTTGGTATTAAAAAAAAATTGCTTGGAGAATTGCGGTGGCAAATTTTGTTGCTGGTGATTTCTGCTCTTTAGCTTGTCTGGCTGGTTTCTGTCCCATGTATGCAGGGGACGGGTGAGGACCAGATGCAGGTCAGGAGCGGGAGTCTGGGAACCCGCTGGGCTCTCCTCAGGATTGCTGGGTCTTAGGATCAGTTCTTTGTGTGCTGTATTTTTGATTACTTGTTTGTGCTGTGGTAGTAATTGGACACCAGGTTTTGTTGCTAAGGTCTTGGTTTTTCTAAGTGTATGTTAACAACCCAGGATCCTCCAAACGGCTGGTGCACCCATCCATAGCCCAGCTAACGTCTCCATTACGCTGTCCTACAGTCTCTGGCGTACTTTGCTTGTGCGTTTTGCTCATGCACTTGCAAACTGAGTATAATAGCCCAGAAATGTCGATGGAAGGTGCAAAAACTCTAGAGTTTTTCATATTGGTTGAACACTTCTCAGGAAAGCAGGAAAACCCACGTTTTCCTGCCCTGGCCCAAGGGCTGGAGGCAGAAGTGGGACAGGGAATGATGCGAGGAGAAGTCTTGAAAAACTGGGTCACTGACTCACGCTCCCTGGGGTGGCTCGAGGAGCCAGGGGACTGTGACTGCTCTCCAGCCCTCAGAGCAACCTGCGCTTGTCCACTCCACTTAGGGCAAGAACTGCTCTTAATAAGTAGGTGGGAACAATCTGTCCCCCATTAAAGTTTCATCTCAGTTGCTAGTAGCTACGGAGTGACTTAACCCAGGCAGCTTCTGGAAAGACACCCGTCTTCCTCCCTCCCTCTCCCTGCCCCCCCGATGTATTTTAGCACCAGTCATAGGACTGTTGTTATCTGGGTGTTTTTTTGAGTGTGTGTACCCAAGTTCTTTGGATTGCTCCCCTGTTCTCTGTTTATTTTCAGCTTTTTCAAGTTGAAGCATCTTTTCTTAATAGTATGTATTATTTTGCTGAGATGGAGAACATCCCGTAGGAGGTTTAGGACACCAGATTTGCGTGATGGCAAATCTTTGTGCTGCTGCAGGATCGTAGCACTGCAGTGGTGGATACTGGCTTGTATGTAGTGTTGCTGCCCACAGATTCCTTTCTGTACGTTCCTTTTATATTAGAGATGTTAACTTCCCAGGGGTTGCATTCAAATCTTAAGCCATGTAACATAATTATAGGTGAAAATTATTCTTTTCATACCTCCCATCTCTGAGTATGTGAATATTTCAGTCCAGTTAAGGATTTTTCTCTTTCCAAAGTAGTAATACATTTCAATGAGCAAAGTTTCCTAGTCTTAGCTGCATCGGGATTTATATTGTTGGTTTTTTGTTTGTTTTTTTTTTTTTTTAAGGATTCTCTTGTTACTCTCATGACTTTATATAAAACGGCTCACAAAGGAGACCAGGTGTGAAGTGTCCACAGAGAGCATGTGGAGTTTAGGCTCACAAATCCACAGGGAAATGTTCTGTTATCCCCTGTTAGCATAAGCAGTTTCACAGCTGATGTAAAGTAACACAAGGATTCAGATAACAGTCAGATTCACAGATGCTGTTTCTAGAAAAACAAGTTGCAAAGGACTCTTGAAGATGCTAACCTTACACTGTCTTTGCCTGTAATGCGATTTTGAAACTGGAGCAAAGAGAATACCAGAGTGAGCTATTAAAATTCAGCTTTACAACTGGCAGGATAGGTAGCGTGAGCTGACTTCTACAGGCACTTGTTTCTACTGTCTTTCGGTCTTGTTCTTAATGTTTTGCTTAATTAAAGAGCACAAATCTAACCTGAAAATGTCTGTTCGAGTACAGTGTACATCTCTTTCCTAGAGTTATCTGCAATAATGTTAAGATGTAAGATTTCTCCTTCTATACTATCTTTTTGCAGGCGGTTGTTTCAGCTAATAAATACAATGAAGGCAGCTAGGCAGCCGTGTATTTCGGTTTTCAGATGGTGCTGGGCATGATTAGAGTAGACTGCTATGGAAACAGGTGGGGAGGATTAAACAGCATGTTCAGATCACTTTCTGGCTCTTCCTGAGGACCCTGTTTTTTAATTCAAACAACAACAAAAAAACCCCTCACAAGGCAACACAAAATTAATTGTCGTTCCTCAGCTGATATAGCTGCTGGCTGCCTCGCTCGCTTGCCTGGCTGGGGCACGTTCAGGAGCCACCTTCCCCTGCAGACCCTGCAAGTCGGTCCCTTACAAAGTAGGAAAGTCCTTGCTCCACACCTGGGATGGGCTGGAAGAAGGGTCACTGGGTTTTAAGAGGCACACCATGAACGCACACAATTAGTATGACTATATTGGTATGTAAATAATCTCTCATTATCTGGCTCTGTGGTTGAGAGCTATTCAGAAGGAGTTAGGGCATTACTGTGTCTTCTTCCTGGACCAGGAAAGGCATTTCCAGCCATTTCATGGAAGGACAGCTCTGCTCCTGGCTTAGGCAGTAAACTGTCCCTGCCGTAAGGCCATGTCAGTGTCTCCTTGAATTTTCTTTTTTTATGTTGAAATTGGTTCTGTTGTAAATCTACCACTTCCTGTAAATGAATATAGTGAATTTGATTAGTGGATGTTATCATGACCATGTCCCTTTAACAAATACAACAATGTATAACTAGGCCTGCAGTAATTAATTAGTTGGACTCTCCTACTAATTAATTTCCTGAGGATATTTATAGTCTGTTCAGCAGGAGGAGAACTGGCATTATTATTTAAAAAAAAAAAAAAAGTCTGTAGAAGTGTTTGTAGTGTAAAATGTATTATTATAATGCTGCATTTCAAGAACAAATGTTAATACAATTTTTCTATTGAAATAATTTAATTCCAGCAGTTCGTAGGAGTAATGCATTTACTCCAAGCAAATATTCTAAAGTCTTCCATAATGAAATTCTAGAAGTTAGAGATGAAAGCTTTGTACTTATTCCTGCAGCCAAATTTCTTTCCTTTGCAGGGTTGGTTCCTCTAGAACATACGCTGGTTTTTGTAACTGCAGAGTTTTCCTCTGGATATTGCACACAGCGTGTTAAAATCTGGCACTACTGAAATCAGAGCTCTTGATTTTATTGAGTGATGATTTCATATAGCAGATAATCAACTCTAATGTCAAGCGTGGCAAGGAAAGAATTGGGAATTCTCCATACTTTGGCTTAGAGATGCAGTGGGGTGGGGGGATCAGATTTGCTCAGTGGAAATTCAGGTGGGCATGTAAGTGCAGAGGTACAATGTCCTCTCTGTGTGTGTCCTGTTGTGCTAACACCCATGGCAATAAGTCGATCATTTGATCAGGGAGATCTGCTGCTGATATCAGTGATTAGGAACAAAAAATATAATTGCTTAACATTCAACAGTAATATTTTCTAGATGAGCAAGGGAATATAGTATTTCTCCAGTTATTATTACTGATGTCTGTTGTAGCTGTACCTTTGGGACTTGTCTTGTCAGCTTGACTTGGGTCTTCCAAAGGCTGGGATGATGAGGAAGGTCTGAGCCTAACCCAAGGAGTGGCTTAATGAGTTACAATGCCACATGCTAGCAGGGAAGTGGAAGGGAGGGTACAGACTATGGAAGAGAAGAGATAAATGTTGGGGGTGAAACAGTAATTAACTGTGTCCTTTAATCTAATAAAGGCTAAGCTACTGGAGAGTCTGAGGCAGGTGCTGGTCGGGTCCTTCCTGGGGAGCTGCCCTACGTGCAGCTGGAGAGCCCGTGTTGGGGGCTCAGAGAGGGCTGGAGCAAGGCAGCAGGGTTACGACTTAGCACCACTGAAGTCTGTGGCTGCTTTGGACCTTGGTCTAACAAAGCTTGTGATGGCACTCTTATGGCGCTTCATCCTCTGTTGCTGTACAATCCCCAAAGAGTTTCTGTTTTGTTGTTTAAGTGCATAGTGCCACAAATCTCGATTTTAATGGGTGAAATGCTGCCTGCTATCACTCCCTTGGCTCCCATGTACAGACAGAGGCTCTGGCCGTGGCTATTCGGTTAGTGGGTCTTCACATGAGGTCATCCACATGTGCTAAAGGTTAAAGGGAAATTTTTCTGGATCATTCAAGCACTTATTTGTTGGTTTGAGGGTGTCTGCCTGGACTTGATAAAATAGCAGCAATTAGTATCATCTTTCTGAGAAAAAAGAGTGATCTTATCAAATTTTGGGAGGAGGTTAATGCTAATGCAAGTTATTTGTATGGCTTCGCATTGAAGAATTTCAATTTGCAGCATGAATAGTTCAATTTCTATTTAGGGTGCAATTCCAGAGGAAATATAATTACAGTTAAGGGATGTCACAGAACTGGTGAAGCATTAGGTTAGGAAAACACAGGAGATATTTTGTGAAAACAGTTTAGGGTTATGCCTTGCTAAATACAGAGGAGGCATAACTAAGTGAGAAACAACTTACCGCTCAGTTGGGGTAATTCACCTTTTAAAAGTATGAATGAATAAATAATGCTACTCTTGACTTTGTTGACTTTATTTTTGAAATATCCACCTCTGTTAGAGCCAGCATATATATGCCATTCTCTGAATTTCTAAAATATAGTTAGTGGTACCTAAAACAGATTTTTTTTTTTTAAATCTGTCACGTTTGAGCTATTTTTGTTAATGAGATTATTCAGTACCATCTCAAAGCATACATAAATCTGCTCAGTGGCAGAACTTATAATTCATTTGAAGTGGATACAATTGATATTCATTTAATAGGGACAAAATTTGAAGATGCCCATTTTTCTTCACCCTTCCCATTTGTTTTGTCTTGCACAGTATGAATACTTTATAGTGACCATGGTTGTCCCCTGTACACACCTGTTCAATCATACTTTCTCTTTTTTTAATCCATCCATTTACAGCAATCTCTGCTTTTAGCAAAATATTGAGATGCAATCAGACAAAGCTCTCAGATTGCTTGGTGTCTGAAGCAAGCTGCTGATTACTGTTGCCACTGTTAGCTGAATTACACTATTAAAGGCTTTTATGAAGTACTTGCGTTGCTTGCTCATAGAAATATCAAATCATGGCTATGCCACAGTGGAAAAGGAAATAATGCTCATCTTGTGACACATTTCTTCCAAGACAAGACAGCAACAATAATCTGTGGAAAACATCTATACACAGAACACATTTGACAGTGTCTTTTGGTTTGTTAATTGCTAAATTGTTTAAACAACAGCCCTCTCTATTGCATCCAGCTTGTCATACTGCTCTCAGCAGCGAAGGCAGAATTGATGGGGCTAAAACCACCAGCCATGGTTTTATGAGCCATGTGCCATGAGCATATACATGACTTCAAGCTCTGCCCTGACATGTTGAAGCATCTTGTTGAATAACCGATAAGAAAATGAAGCAACTGAGCTGCATAGCTGTCAAGAAAACAGATCAGCCAAGTATCTTGGAAGTAACTTGCCCAAGAAAGGCATCATGGCACTAAAACTGTGCATCTCTTTGGTATCTGTTTGGTGTCAGATACTGTTGTTTCTCAGAGGCCAGGTGTTATTTTGTGGAGGGCCAGCACCAGCAGTCTGAGGTGGTCCAGGCTATTTCCCCGTCAGTCTTGTGTGATCATGTCTCTCACTGCGCATTCCTGCAGCTTTTTAGGGCAGGGCTGGGCCTGATCAGTGTCTAGGGGAAGATTTACAGACGAAGAAACACATTTGACATTTGGTCCTGGTGTTGCTGTGGAGGTAATAGCCTGCTGTAGTGCTTGTGTGTGTTAGGTTAGAGGGTGGGCATAGCTGTGTCACCTGCTGCTGCACTGGAGGGGAGGGGAGGAAGTCAGAAAACAGATGTGAAATGAGAAACAGTGTGGATTGTGTCATTGCAGAAAGTTGACCTGCGGAGTGGTGAGCCTACCATTCTGAAATGCTTTTTAGCATTTTACTGTATAAAGTTGTGTGAAAGACAATGCATAGAGAGATGCCAGCCTGGTAAATGGTGTTTGTGACAAATGGACTGAGAAGTGGTTCAGCCCTCTGTGAGTGCTCCAGCAAACTGCTTGTACTACTCCCTTAGAAAACAGTCTTCTGAGAGGTGTCAAGTGTCAATTCCAAAGAAATCATATGAATCTGTGAAACTTTCTACCTGAGGCAGAGGAAAAAGGGCCTTGGTTTAGCTTACGAAGTGATGACACCCTTGAGCTCTCCTTGCTCTCAGCTGTAGCTGGAAACATCCTGTAAATGAAAATAATTGCAAATGGCCAGAAAGCCTGTGTGGTGCTGAGGCACATCTGCTTGCTCCCTCTCTCGCTTTGGTATTGTATTGTTTGTTGCATTTCTTTTTATCAGTTCTGTTACAAAAGAAAATATCCCATTGTTTTAACAAGAGGCGTTCACTACAGGCCTGATGACAAAGCCCTTCAGCAGGTGCTCTGCAGAGCACAGAAATGCGTTGCTTGTGGGTTCATCCACAGCAGCAGGGGGAACGCCCCAGGAGTATGGCCAAGGTGTTTAGAAGAGTTTCTGCGTTTATGTTTCATTGCTCAGAGGAGTGTTTCCTACCTGGGAGAATTTGCCCTGTGTTTCAGTAGTTTGATTCACCTGGCGTTAAATGGATGGGAAACAACGCTCAGTGCCTTTCAGACACACGATGCTGAGTGGCTTCCTGAGGACTGCTCTGCCGCTGGGGCTCACTCTGCGCAGAGCACAGGTGCTGGGAAGAAAACTTTGCTGAAGCTGCTGCTTCTCCTGCCTTGATTGTCTCTGCTTCTGGGCTGCTTTTGGTGCAGAAGGCTTTTTTGCCCTCATCTGCGATCCTCTGCCTGTCCTCGTTTCTAACAGGGCTGGCGCACCTCTCCTCTCCTCTCCCATGGGAGGTTCTGGTGGTGGGGTGGGTGGCTGGCTCAGGGAGGCGTCCTTGGCACCTGCTGTGTGATCTGGACTATGAGCTGACCTCAAAATAGCTGCATGTGGGAGAAGATGCCAGAGATGTGCTGGGATGGGCTTCCCAGAGCAGCTCACCCAGGGTGTCCCTCCTTACAGGTAGCTTAAGTGTCCCCCAGACTTTGTGCTTCCTGCGGGAGGGCAGGACAGAGTGCCGACATGCCCGCTCTGCCTCCAGGCACTGCCGGAGATGGGGACGGGCAGTTTAGTGATGACAGAGACAATCTGGTTGTGGACCTTTTGCCTTGCTGGCTGTAAATTTTTGATCTTGTCTGTGCCTGGCCATGGACCGCTCTTGTCTGGAGCAGCAACATGTATGAAGAGTAACCGCATAAAGTAGAGCTGTAAGAAATGGTACAAAGCCATAATCCCTGGAGTGACCTGCTGCTGCCCCTTGGCACCTTCCTAAAAACTGTCTCTGTGTTACAGTAATACACTTGGGAGAAAATTGTCTGCCTTGTCTTCTCTGCTTTATTGCTTGTAAATGTCATTCTGAAATACTTACCGGTGCATTTCTATTATTTAATAGCCATTTAATAAGATGAGATAAAGATTTTACATTTTGGCTTTTGCTTTCAATTTAGCAGGCACCGTTTGGTGCAGTAATGGCTCTGCTAATCAGTTTTCAGTGCCTTGTGACTGAAAGTCTAGTGAGTGTGTCTGCTTTCGGCCAGCCGTAATCTGAAGTTATAAACTTTTCTTCCTCTGCACCTGAAGAAATTGGCTTTGTGTTTCTCGCTTTAATTTGTGCCTGTTATAAATGAGGGACTGTAAAGGAACTCTCTTGTCAGAGAGGACAAACAGATGCCAAGTGTAATTTAATACTCGATTCCTCTTGCAAGCTTTTTGACATAATGATTTATCCTATACTTTAATACTACATCTTTTCACTCTTACTACTTTGTATCTTTTGTCTGATAAATATTTATAATAGAGTAGAAATAAATTCAAACTAAACCCAAGTTGTAACTTTTATATTCTAATAAGAGCTGAAAATATGACAAAAAACCTCAACTGAGCTGGAAGCAAATATAATGAGAATGTGGAATAAAACAGTTGCGTTCTCAATGCAGGATGGTTCTTGATGGATTTGTGTTTCCCTGTGAAATGTGTTAAAGCTGCTGAGCTCACTTGAGGAAGGATCTGCACATCCCAGCTTGGAGCAAGAGACACAGAACTGAAGTTCTGGGTTTTGCTTTAGGATCTGCACTAAACCACGACGCCTGGGTTGTGTGTGTAGCTTTACCTCTCTGCCTCTGTTTCTCCATCCACCTTATCTATTTGGTGGTAGTTAAAGTTGAATGAAATAGTCTTACAAAAAATTCTATAAAAATTGCATATACTTGAATTGGCCAAGTATTGAGTAATTTCACTCCAGTCAGTCTGTATCAGCCCATTTCTTTCTGCCAGTTTCAATTAATCTGTTGCTGAAATTGTTGACAGCATGTGAATGTCTCTGCTGCCTCCTGTCTCTCCACTTAGCACACGGGAGGGTGATGGGCTAAAGACTCTTGTCATCCCCTTCTGATGTGGTTTGGGAACAGATGGCAACAGGTCTTTGAGGAGAACCGTGTTGTTGCTACTGCCGGCATTAACATAATATTTCAGTGCCGTCTGGGAGGGGGATGTGACATGAACCTGAACTGGCTTCTGGCCTCAAACATTCTTTTATCAATTAGCAAAACCACTGATGGATTCGACACAGCCTTGGGAGTGTCTCTGTGTCCTGCAGGACACAATCTGCTGTGCATACTGATGGTGATCTGCTCTATGCAGAAAGTTGGGGGATATGTAAGTTGAAGTTACAGTAGAATTATTTTTTTTTCCTGTTGGGTACACTGCCTTTTGTTCTAGAAAGGATAGAATACAAAGTCTGATGCTTTCAGGAAACACAATTATGCATAGTATAGAAGCCAACAATGTCAAAACTTCATCCAGGCAAGATTTCCCAACTGAGTATCTTCAGTTCAGTGCTACATAAGTGCTGGTTGGTAACCAATTGATGTGCTGGCAAGTGCTGGTTTAATTAATGTGATCAGTATTTCAGTGTGACATGCAGCACCCATGCTGCTAAATGGAGCACGAGCTAGCGCTGGGGCTAGCCAGGACATGGCTTCCCAGGTATGCTGGTGACTCATTTTCCCTGCTACTGACCCAGCTGTGTTTGCCATTCTTGCTGTGGTACCTGTCCTGAGCCTCAAGATGAATAAATTATGTGTGATTTCATTGAAAAAGAGACAGGAGCAGTGCACAATGCCAGGCTGACCGTTAGAAGCTGGGGTCGTGTTCTTATAAGGAGGCAGGAGTGATGAAGGGCAAGAAAGATTTGCCGTGTTAAAATCAAAGGCTCAGGGAGTGCTGAGATGAGAGGTATACTGAAGCTTGGGGAAGTGCAAGTGCCAGAGCTCCAATATGTCAGTATTTACTTTGCACAACTCTGACTTACAGATCTCAACCAGGTCCAAATGGTAAGAAACCCCCAGTGCATCAAGGACAGTTAACCCTGCTGCGAAGGCTCTGGAAACAATCCCATCAGTGCTCAGGCTCACGATTTAACATGGATTTAGATCCTCAGTTTGGGTTTTGTGCTTTTTTTTTTCTTTCCCCTTTTT
>KZ506035.1:292818-317695 GCA_002844005.1 Limosa lapponica baueri
GTGGATGGCAGCAATAGTTTCGACCTTTATCATCCTCACCTTGAAGGCACATTTGTGTTCACCAGTCTTAGAGTCATGTTTGGTCATACTTCTTATAGCTCTTAGATACCTTCAGCAGCTTCTGATAGGCAGCATGCTTTGGTATTTTGGCTATCTTCATATTCCTGTTCACCATATGCTGGGACAGATTTATGAAGGATTACATCTGCATAATCACCAACCTGTTTTACGGCATCAGCTGTTCCAGTTGGCAGCACCAGGTGCTTTCTTCAGTCTTCCTGCTTTTTCCATTTTAGTTTTGATCACTACCAACAAAACAAACGATCCTCCTATGACCACCTAAATGGTTGCCATTTTCTTATTACCATATGGCTAATCCCTCAGTGCTTCATACACTGTTCTGTGTATTGCCCAGCCAATGAGCTTTGCTGCCTTTTGTTTTTCATAGACACAGGGCTGTCTGCACTGTTTGGGGATGTGGCTTAAGCAACTTCTGGCAAGGCAAAGTGATCTCAGTGTTGGGTCCTTCCCTGAGACCTCTACACGTGCTTCATCTTCACATAAATAATACTTCAATTTTATCAGTCCATACATTTGTCTTTTGCTTAGTGAAATGGGATAGTTTTACTACTTAAATTAACATTTCTATCTTCAGAAGAAAATAATGCATTAACTTGACAACCTGTTGGCTTTCCCTTTCTAGAAAGAAACTTTTATTCATGTCAAGGCGGTGTCCCTATTAGGGATTGGAATATTAGACCTACTTGAATTTGTATCACAGACCTTGTTTTGTTTTGGGATTGCTTTTGTGTTTTTTCTTTGTTTAGAACAGCCATCTGGGACCTACTGTGTTATTTACCATAGAGATAATACACAGTGATACATTTTAAACTGCTTTTTAATGTGTTTTCCAGCAAACTGTGTCTGTTGCTGTGGTAGGTGTGAAATCATCTTAAGGGGGACAAGTGATATTGGCATTTGTGCAGGCTTGTTGATTCTAACTAACATTTGCATTAGATTAGAACAGTAAATGCTGTCAGTGAAGAAATGCTTTGCATTTTTTCAATGGTATTTTAAAATGGAGTATTGCTGGTTTGAATGAGTCAGCTGAAATTATAGAAAATGTTTCCTTTAAAATATCATCTGAATAGAAACAGCTGTCATATCACACAGAACCTGAAACAAAGCATAGCACAAAACTTGGTTGGCATGTAATAACCCTAGTATTAGAATCTATAATGTTTTAATTTCTTCCTTGGGATATCTTTTGTGCACTTGGAATAGTGCATTTGCATGTGAATGGAAAAAGCTAAATTATATTCCTAGGTTCATGCAAAGAAGCTAATTTCTAACACTATCGATAGAGGAACTTCTTCATTCTTACTTCTAGCATCATTGTATCAGACTAAAACTCCTCTTATTGCCATCAGTGTGTTTGTCAGCTGAAATTCTGAGATCATCTAAATATTTTAAGAGGTTCAATGAACAGTGAAAATAATCTTGCTCAGACCTGTCTTGCTAGTAGATTAATCAGTACAATCGTTTCTCTTTCTTACAGGAAGTTATTGGTATCAACTTAGTTTTTGTTCATCTTTCTATTTACTTTTGGAACCACCCACTGCAGCTCCATTAATAGTGGTTCATTTTAATTCAGTGAAAATGCCCTGACAAATTTTTAAAAGATACATCTATTTAGTTTTGTTTAGCAAACAAACAGACAAAAAGAAAAACCAAACCAGAAATACTATCCTATATTGGTCCGTTTTGATGCTATGGCATAATATGAAATATCATTTTTTGGAGGGGCAATCAAAATGAGATCTTGAGTGTGTTTGAAATCAAAATGATCTGGAGGCATGGCAAACACAAGGCATTTTATTTATTGCAAAGAAGTTTCAAATAGAAGGAAGATAAGAGTGACTGGGTAAACAAGTAGCTTTTAGATAACAGATAAAACTGTAAAATGAAAGCAGGAGACTAATGGACAGAAAATGTTATATGTCTATTCTCTGAGCTATATTATCCATTTCACAAAGACTGGAGCAGCAGACTGACTTTTTCACCTCTCCTGCTGGCGATGTAAAATGGCAGCTACTGTATTTAGTCAAATTGTCACTTTAGATTAAATGTGTCTAGAAACTCAGCACAGAAATATAATCAACACACTGAAAGCCTTTCCTGAAAGGGGAGAGAAGGATAATGGTAAAAAATGAGTGGAATATTCAGAACAACCCTTACTTTATAATATTTAGGGCTGACACAGAATGTAGATGAAGAGGATCATAATCTCCTGCTGCTCTTGCTGGAGGTCTCACTTTGCTTAAAAGGCGGATGTGTCTGGGTCTTAAAAACTTGCTAATGGTGTGCTGCAGTAAAGGCAATTTGTCTCTAATATTTTAAGTGAAACTCTTTTCTTTCCTACCCCTCCCCCAGTGTGGTGGGGATTTTAAAATTTAAAAATGAGGAGAAAACATGGTCTAAAGAAAGATGGTGGACTGCAGATTAGCTGTTGTGGCTCACTCATTACTGTGGGCTCATTGTCATTAAACAAGCTCAGAAAAACAGGCTTTGAAGTCTGTATAGATCTTTTAGCACTAAAGCAATACAGCTTTGCTGAGGTTTATTAAGTAGTCAGGGTGAGCTGCGTGCTTCTGAACTGAGTGTGCAAATTAGAGACCTCAGTTTGGGGTTAAAAGGATAAAGAAGGTAAAAAAGAATTCTGAGAAATAACGTGGAAATGTATTAAGACTTTCTCTTGGTTTTCACTTACCCCATTGTGCCTGTTTGTTGGAGAGACTACAGTCATCAGGTAACCTGATATAGTGCATTGATTTAAGTTACAGTCAATACTTAAAGATGAATAAAAGATGGAGGGGAAGCCTTTCACTATTGACTGCCTTGTGTCTGACCTATCAGAGTCAACTCTGGAAACAGTTTAATTTCCTTTGCCCTGTAGGCGTTGTGTTATTTATATAAATAAAGTAGTGTAGCAGGAATTGCATCAAGACCAGTAAAGGCTCTCCAGGTACTTTTTTTCTTAAGTCTCACATTTTGCACAAGATTTTATACACACACATATATATATATACACACACGTGTATATATATGTAAAAAACGTACTCATCCAGGCATTTGCAGTAGCTCTAAGATGCCCTCTTTGTCACCAACTATCTGAAATAGAGGGAGAAATACACCCAGATGAAGACACATAAAACAAGGAATGGGAGAGCATTCTATACCAGAAAAGATTGAAATTAATGATGTTCATGTTAGTGTTAACAGTTCCAGATACAGGGATCCTCAGTCATCCAACAACCAGACAGAAAGCGGTGCCAAAAAAGCCCAATGTAGCATAATTTAATTCCACTGAGTGAAGGGAAATGAAAGTTTAAGCTCATTTGTCCTCAGTGTCCGATAGCACAGCTGTTTCCGAAGGACGTGAGAATCATGGTATTGCTACATTTAGCAATAGGAGGACACAAAATGGTGGAGCCTGATTGTGGCATCTTTGAGTTCCCATCAAATTGCTGGCATTGCTGTAATGCCTGTTTTCATGACTGTGCTTTATTATTAGCTGGTGGCTTGCCTGCCTTTCACTGTGTAAGAAACTCTGTCTTAAAATTAAGTGACGCCTGGCTTGCTTTTTTCTCCTTGTTCAAGGATCTCAATATTTTTCATATTGAGTATTTTGGTACTTCTTAACCAATTAAAACTCCCCTTCTGTATGAAATAATCTACATTTCTGCCCTTTCACTCTACTACACAAGCATAGATCTAGGAGACTTTAAAGGTTTTCTGTTACTCCCCTTACACTCTTCTTGAACTTGCCTAGAGGATTGATTTTTATTTTTTTTATTTTTTTTTTTAAATATTCTTCCCAGTCCATGGCCTTTCCTGACAGTTATCAGCCCAAGGCACATTGCTTGCTGTTGAGTTATAACACTCTAGATTCGAGCATGCTTCTTGTGTTTTTGCTGCTGAGGTTGTCATTAAAGAAAGGGCAGTTTGTGCCTTGTGTGCCAAAATGATGCATTTGAATCTGAAATCAGGGGGCTTGCAGTAAGTGGAGGAACTTGCATCTCCTTCGGTTTAAATATTTGAAAGTTTCTTCTAAAAAGAAGAACTCTGTCTGTTGAATAAAAGGTTGCTGTTCAGAACAATTAAAATCAAGATAACAGCTTTCATTTCTCAAACACCTTCTAGGCAGATGGATCCTCAGGCCCATGGCAAAACTATACAGTGTACAAAGAATTGTTTTATCTTCACTGACTTCCTGTTGCCTCAGGGACATGATACAGCCGTTGTTTCAACTGAGTATGTGTTAAGCATTGCTATGTTGTAGGGAGGTTTTGTCTGGAATTTTCCCAGGATGTGTGCTGATGGTATTTTTTTCCTTTGTGTGAAAGGCCTCAGTACTACGAGGAGATTGATCTTGCCTCAACCCTCGCTTGGGAAGGCAGCATCCTGC
The DNA here is from genome assembly GCA_002844005.1 of Limosa lapponica baueri. Classification (NCBI taxonomy): domain Eukaryota; kingdom Metazoa; phylum Chordata; class Aves; order Charadriiformes; family Scolopacidae; genus Limosa; species Limosa lapponica. The sequence continues at coordinate 297,287 of KZ506035.1, forward strand.
TCCTTCTTCTTGTGGCATTGTCTCTTAGCTGGCAATATACCTGTATCCATTGTTCTCCATTCCTCATTCCCCTTTCAGTCTGGTACGTTGATACATGCATGTGCTAATCTATACATGTAGAGACAATATATGATGGACGGAAGTATCATCTATATCAACTAATGGAATTCTTTTCAGTTCACAATGGCATTTTTCACTGACGTAACTGTTACCTACAACTAAGAAAAATAAAGCTATAGAGAAACTGTGGTTTCTAAGTGGTGGTGGTGGGAAGGTTAGGTTCAGACAATTAGTTTATATTGCATTTAAACAATATTTAAAGTAACCAAATCCAGTATTAGATCACTTGCACTAAGTTTTTAGCAGGAAAAAGAAAATAGAAATAAAGGGAAGTTTGTGCTCAAGTGGCATTCACTAAAGAGATGCTGTTGTCATCTGCCATATCCCATTGTGATAGAAAAGACAGCATCCTCCATCATAAATATGGTCTTTCCATGGATACTGTGATTCAGAATCAGACGTTTCTTGAGAAGACAGGAGTAGATGTATCAGCAGAGAGGGGTTTTCGTATGCTCAGGCAGATCAGGAATTTATAATTCTGTAGTGTAGTAATAGCTGGTGGTTCAGGTTTGTGCTCAACAGCCGCAAAACAAAATGGACATATGGGGTCCATCTAGTACTTGTCAGAACCATAGTGGAAAATAGGACTAAATGCTAGTGGATCACCTGTTTACATATCGGGAAATAGTGGCTTCAGGCACTGCTATGGAGTTTATACTAAATAGAGAAGTAAAACCAAGTATAAACCACTTGTAGGTGACAAGAAAACTTCGTCGTTTAGAACCAAGTGCTTGAACACATGACCTGTGCACAAGATAGTCATGGGTATTTGTGCATCCAAAAAGGAATAAGACACCTGTATTGAATAATTTTGTCTGCCCTAAAATAATTCTGTTTTCAAAGCCAGCTGTTTCTTTACTTCTGAAAAGTTAAGAGCACCTCACCTTGATTGTTTTGTTTCCTTGTGTTTTGTGTGTACTTACACTTGAGAGCTTAAAGAAATTGAGCTGGAACTCTTCTGTATAAACTAATAAATTATAGGCGCTGTTAGTGTCCCTTCACTGACCTCAATAGTGATCATGTGGGCACATTTGCTGGTCAAGTAACAAGTGCTGTAATTCACGTACTTCGTGAATTAATTCAGCTTCAATAAGCAGAAATTGCTAAATGGTGTCAAATTATGGGCAGAAGTTGTATGAAGCAAGAGCTTTTTCCCCTAGAGATGAGACCAGTTAATAAGTTATCTGGCCTTTTAAAGAAAATATACGTAAAAACTGGTAAGCCAAAGAAGATTTTGATTTCACAAAATCAACTCCCATTGTGTAATTTTTATATCACAATGTGGTAAGCATATTTCAAAAAATACATAGAATCATAGAATCGATTTGGTTGGAAGAGACCTCTAAGATCATCAAGTCCAACCGTTAACCTGACACTGCCAAGTTATCACTAAGCCACGTCCCTCAGCACCACATCTACATCCATCCCTGGAGGTCTTTTAAATACCTCCAGGGATGGTGACTCAATCACTTCCCTGGGCAGCCTGTTCCAATGCTTGACAACCCTGGAGCACTTGAGGCCATTTCCTCTTGTCCTATCACTTATTAACTGGGAGAAGAGACTGACCCCACCTCTCTACAACCTCCTTTCAGGTAGTTGTAGAGAGCGATAAGGTCTCCCCTTAGCCTCCTTTTCTCCAGGCTAAATAACCCCAGTTCCTTCAGCTACTCCTCATAAGACTTGTGCTCCAGACCCCTCACCAGCTTTGTTGCCCTTCTCTGGACCCACTCCAGCACCTCAATGTCTTTCTCTTAGTAGAGGAGCCCAGAACTGGACACATTATTCAAGGTGTAGCCTCACCAGTCCGAGTACAGGGGGAGGATCACTCCCCTAGTCCTACTCACCACACTATTCCTGATACAGGCCAGGATGCTACTGGCCTTCTTGGCCACCTGGTCACGCTGCTGGCTTGTTATTCATCCACTACCAACCAACACCTCCCATATCATGTCATACATACAGTACATTTTGCAAAACAGTGTTAGTTGTTGCTTGCAATTATATTGATTTGTTACTTGCACACCAGATAAATCAGTCTTTTTTTAATAAGTATTTCAAAGAGCACTCCTGAGTTTAATATGTTGATACCATATAAATGACTGGTTTACATCTATAACTTTTGGTGCTTACATGGCTTCAGATAACATACAACTTCTTATATAGTCTCCAATTGCAATGCAATAGGTTTTGTAGCTATGACTACTTGCAGTTGTGTACATAATTCTCGTTACTACCTTTTCCTATGAGAGATTGTTGGACATAGCCAGAATTTTATGATTAGGAGCACATATTTTTTAATGGACTCCATCACAGAGAACAACTTACTGTGCTGCCATGCAAATCCTGCGGATTCGATCAGCGGTCTCCAGCGGTGTCACCACCAGAACAGTTGATTAGAAGTGGGGATGGGAACACGATGATTTTTGGCACTTGGTAGAAATGAAATGGGGCACTGCCTTCAGTGAACTACCTGAACTTCTTATTTTATTTGTCTTTCTCAGCTTTTCAGCTCATTTCCACTTATTTATTTGCTTCAGGACTCTGAAATTTTTCCAGTGCTTCATATATTGGCCCCTTCCCTCCTGCCTCCTCTGACCCCTTTCTTCTACACAGAGACTTTTACAGAGAGATGCGAAATTTGAGCATCTCAAAGATAGGTTTTTATGAACTGACTGTGATTTTTGTTCTGTACCAAAACTGGAGCAGCTTGCACAACAAACTGCCCAAAAGATATGCTGGGAAACCTTTCTTACATAGAAGAAGGTAAAAGGCAAGGTGAAAGCATTGATGGTTCAAATCAGTAAACACTTTCTTCTGTGTCTGTTGTTGTACTTTAGGGATAGCAACTCAATACGTCTTCAGTAAAATATATGGAAAGGAATATGCCTTTTTGTAAGTTCTATAAAACCCCACCGTTACAAACCAAGAGTTACAGAGCTCTTCGTTTAAATGGATAGTTGTCTAAGAAGAAATGAGCCGTAGGTAAAACAGTCCATTAATTTCATCAGTTTACCACAGATTCATGCTAATCCTAATATGGCAGGTGTAAAATTTGGGAATATGACTGGTTTTGCACAGAGGCTGCTCATGGGCTCCCAAGAGGCTGCTGGCACCACCTCAGCTACGCTGCAGACTCTCCCTATGATGGCGTTTTCACTCTGTTTCTGTGGACATTAAATTTTTGAGACTTACTAAATTCAGCTGATGACATAGCTTATTCAGTTGTCTTGCCACCATGTACTTATTGTTTCTTTTCTTTTCCTCCCTTTTTGTTTTTTCTGAGCCTTTTTGAATGATAAATGACTGCTCTAATTAGCTATTCAGCAAAGGTAAGAACTTCTTGAGCTCTACTGAAATTCTTTCTTTAATACATGTACTTTTAGGCTGAATGTGATTTATGTACCGTAGAATAGTTACTAAAAAAATCCTATTTCATGAGAAAGGAAATGTTCTTTTTACTTCAATAGAAAACATTTTTCCTATGTGTTATGCAAAATGTAACTAATTTCTTTTACACTTTCATTGATTGGATTTTGCAATTCAAAACATCTTTTACTCGTGCACTTGTATGTATTAAAGCGAAACAATTTGTCTGAAATGAGATGCTTCACACTCAATTATATCTAAATTTCTCATCTACAACTCTTGATTTCAATCTCGGGTGTCTGTGCAGCTATTGAGGCTGAAACAATGTAGAAAGGAAATGCTGTTATTTTCAATTTGTAGCAATTATACTCCCAGCGAGGCAGATGGGGTGGTTTTGAGCTTCTGCACGTGGAACAGGCAGGCAACTTGGGGAAAGGTTGGCTGATTTCCATTATACCTGTGACTGTCCTCCTGAGCATGGACTGCTGGACATAATATCTGAAAACAAACTCCCTCTGAGCACAGCAGTACTCCAAGATGCAGTTAGGTCCTCCCGTGCTTAGGACAGCACCTAAGCATTACCAGAAGTAGGGCTCGAATCTGTGTTTATTGTGAAAGATATGTGGGAAAGCTTTCTTGAATCAGCGCCATAAGTAGATGCCTAAACTTTGCTCTGTTTTAATCTGAGCATGTTGAAGTCAGTGGCGTTATGTATATCTGTCCTTTGAGGCAAATTAGCAAGAAATTGCGAGCATTAATGCAGCCTGGATGCACCTACTCCTAGTAAGTTTGATGTACCCAAGAGGAGTAAAACACCATACCCTGATTTAATTTATACAGAATCTAGAATTAATTGCCTACCATAATCCTCCCTGGCACTGACTAGTTTCACACTGGGGCTGAAATCCTCAAAACAGTGTTGGGAAGTTGTTTGGCTGAATTGGAAATTGTGCAGCCACTATTGGCATTATTATTATTATAATTGGTATTCTAGTCCTGGAGGACTCAGTGAAATTCTGGAGCCGATGATGTAAATTTTTTTTCCCAAGATATGACAAAAATATTATTTTGTCCAAATATTATTTAATGTATGATATTTGTAAGTGGCCTTGGAGTGGGGTGTAGAAACTACAGCCCTCCGGGCTTAGCGTTATAGGCCTGGAGAGCTGGGCTTCATGCTGTTCTCTCTCACTGGCTCTGTGAAAATTCTGGTCTACAAAGTAGAACAGCTTTGAGAGAAGGAATAGGAAGCAAATGTCATCATCATATGCTACGGCCTCACAGTGGGAAAGTGTGCTTGCAAAATAAAGGTGATGGGGAGATTATTCAAAGCGTAAGACAAAGGTCAAAATGTCAAGACTACCTGCACAGTTCAGGACTTCTTTAGGTCCCACCTTACAATTAAAGGCCCTTTTGGAGAGGAATGCGTGTCTGAGTTGGCATCAAGAGATGATGGAACTGAACCCAATTCACCATGTCCCGGGTGAGAGCTCTGGCTGCTGTGTTCCCGGGGAGAGAGGACAGGGAGGCTCTGACCCTCCCTTCCTCCTTTTGTGATCTGGTACCTGGGAGAGTTGATAAGAGCTCAGGCCATGCCTTTAGCAGAATGCTAGCCCCCATTTGACAATCTGATCAAATCCATGCTCTGGGAATAATTCTTGTCTGCTTTAAAGCAGAACTAGTTGAAAAGAGATTCTACAGCAAATGCCTCCTTGCTCTGGGGGCCGCAGACAGAAGCAGTGCTAGAGACAATAAAGGGCAACGAGCTGCTGTGACCTCCATGCTGTTCAGAGTACCTGGGCTGAGGGCAAAGTCCCCTGAAAGGTCAAGGACAGCCCTCTTCAGTGTTTCTTAAGACACCTGGAGTCTTGCCTGGCTGATTTTGCTGCAACTCTGCTTAACTAACTTTGTACCAAGAGACTCCTCGATTTATAGTGCTTTATTTCTTTGTTCATGTGGCATCCTCTTTTGTTCTTATCCCTTTTCAGGAGTTCTTTTGCCAGGTGTTTTTTGGTTTAGTTGCCACCCGCACAGAACTCAAATTTGAAACAAGACCTCAGAAAACAGATTTGCCTATGATGAGAGATGTCCAGCTGTGTGTCTGTTAAAACAGAGCCACCTAAGGATGTCCCCTCTGTGGTGTTGACCTTGTCCCATCATCCTTTGAACTGTAGTTCAGAGTGAGGGATGGCACGGATGAGCTGTGCCATCAAGATGGGAGTTTGCAGACTGACTCAGGCTTTATGGAGAGTTTATATGCTCTACACTGATTCCCAAGACACAGCCAATTTTTGTTAGTCTTTTGAGTACTCATTATGTAGGCAACTGTGACCATCTATGAATCATTTTGATATTACATTTCTTTGTGAATATAAACAATGTAAAATAGGCTGTTAATGAAGCATTGCAGATTGTAAAGGTAGCTATGGACTAGATTTAATTCATACATTTAGGGGCCAACAAAAAGAGTTGCAAAGAAGTAAAGTCCTGCTGATCAGGTAATGCTGAGTATAATTAAGCTGCATTCTGTTGAAGGATGCTGTCAGCAAAATAAAATGCCAGGTAAGGTGAAGAATATGAAAGCTGCAATGCACTATTCAGCTGAAAACCTGCCAGTTTACCTGCAGCTTGTTTGTTCCTCAATCATTCTGAAGTTAGATGAGGAAAGGAATTAGGCTTGGAAAGAAATACAAATACATTATTACCTTTCATATTGGGATGTTCAGGCTTGTATCTATTTGTAAAGCCAGAGCTTCGACTCCATGCAGTGTGAAAAGCGATTGTACTATCTAATCCCTGCAAAAGCAGAGAGGAGTCATGTTTTAAATTGCATTACAGAAATACTAATGGAGAGTTTTCAGTTCTTTTAGTCATACCATTCAGAGGAAGTGAGGTGCTGAGAATGTGCGAATCGAGTCTTTATGAATGGACTGCTGTTCTGCAGAGTTTCCGATTTGGACACCACAGATTCTCCAGCATTCAACATGTCTTTTGGATTAAATAAATAAATAAGCATAGCTGTATTGTCCCTAAAATGTTCCAGACTAGAGAGAACAAACAAACAAAAAACAAGAACCCCCAAATGGAATTTCATTTCTGCTATCTAGAGTTTGAAATTATCAGGCGCTTTTCCACACTATAAATTTGTTCCTGTCTCATTCCTAGAAATACAGACTTTTTGCATGCTGTGAATAGGAAGCTGTTGGGTTGTGTGGGGAATTTGGAGCACGTTCAGAACCTTTAATTTTTCTTTTGTCTAAGATGTTATCTTCCAATAGTATTTCATTGCCATATATAAGTTCATGAATGTTGTGGGTGACCCTGCCTTGGACAAAGCAGATGTGAGATTTTGTAGATACAAATTGCAGATCTTCCTAATTCCAAAGTGCAATGTCTGCCACATGTTATTAGGAAAACAACCACCAAACCCAAACCTGAAACACTGTAAGTAGTTTAGGCTGATAATTTACTTGGACATTTCCTGGTAAAGGCTGGAGTAGAAGAATAGTTTACTCCAGAGTTGCATCTTACTCTTAGGTTTATTTATATTTACGGCCCTGTCTGGATCTTATTTGAAGGAAAGCTGAAGTCTATCAGAATGCTATGTAAAGACATTCTGTTTAGGTGTATCTCTGGCAACACTCACAAAAATAGTAGTTGTAAAGGAACTAAGTATTTCATGTGTTTACTTCAAATTCCTACGTTTTGGATGAATGTGTTTTTCTTAGTGAGGACTTGCTTTGCTGTCACAGATGGAATGGAGAATAAAATATCATTGTATCCATCATAAAATAGAAAATTTTGCACTATTTTAAATCCATCAATCTCATGAATATTGAGAGACGAATTTTGCCTAGGAATTAAATGCCACTGATTTAGCTATAGCAAAGTGGGGAAAAATAGATTAGGAAGATTTCCCCTTATTTTATTAATCGGAGGACGCTGGAGAGAGGTGAGGAGAAAGGGGAGAGGAAGGAAGGGGAGGCAGCAGGAGACGAGGGGCAGGAAAAACCGGCCTGGGCTGAAGAAAGGCTGCAGGGATGTGGGCGAGGAACGAGTCTGGTTGTTTTGTTGGGGGGCACGAACTGGGAAGGAAGAGTTGCTGAATTACAGCTAAAATAGGTCTGGAGACATGTGGTGACAAGAAAAAAGGAAGTGTGAGGTAAGTATCTGTTTCCCTTGGAGATGACTTTGAGCTTCATTTAAAAGGCTTTTCCAAAAAGTACCAAAGCTGGATGTTGGCTCCCAGGCCCCAGTCTCGGTAACTACTTATATAGTGCACTAAGCATCCATATATTTGCATTATTAGAGACTCATATGTGCTTAAGTTTAGTGCATGAGAAGTAGAAAGCTTACTCAAAGCGTGAGGCCACGAAGCGGCCTGTGTCTGGCACCGGAATCCATTTTGTGCCTGAAGATGGCCGCCGGCCCTGGGCACAGCCCTCTCAGCCCTGCCTCCTGTGGCACCAGAGGCACTGCAGATGTGAATCATGGTGTTCAATTACAAAAGAAAAATTTCTCTGCTGTATAAAAATTGAAACCTTATGTAAAGGTGTCTGTCAGACTGCTTTAAAAACAACATACTGCAAATTGGAATTTGCCAAGCTAACTAAATGCCTTCAGGGAAGTTATGATGGGCTGTTAAAAGAAAGGGCACTGTCAGGTAACTTAAGCAACTTTGAGCAAACATGCTGCAAATGTGGGGTTTTTTCGTGTGTTTTTGAGGGTGAGAGAGGACTGGCATCTCGTTTCTGTTCCAGACCATTTCCGGGCTGCTGGAGGTGCATTCCTTGTTTGAATACAAGGTTATCCACTATTGTATCACATTGCTCGGGCTGGGGCTGACCTGGGGCTGCAGCTCCTTGTGCTGAGGTTTCTGTAGCCTCAAGCCATGCTGGTCTGACCCCTTCCTGCTCCCTCCCCACAGCACTGGGGCATGTCTCATCTGTTTTTCCAGCTCTGCATCTCCTACCCCTGGCAGATGCTCTCTTCTGCCTGTGTATAAGCCCATGTCCGATGTCTGTGCAGGCAGCATGGACATCGGAGTGAGTGAGCCTGTCCTTCCACAGTCAGAGTCGTTTGGTGGTTGTGAGCGTGACAACATGCATTCCCGCTATTCACAGTTAGTCCCAGTGCAGGGTTTTAGCTGCAGAGATGGTGATGGCTGTAATTTTTATTGTACCTATTGGAAACACAATTTAACTAGAAATACAACTGATACTTTGCAATACTTAGTGTTGGTTTTAACAGAGAGTTATGTCCAAGTTGAAATAAAAGCCATAGTTTATATGTCCCTATTAATAGAAAAGATGTACAAGCTGGCTTTTATTTTTGGACGTATTCCTTTCACCAGCATCACACATTATCTGAAAAAAGCAGAATTTCTTACATTTTTATGAACTGAAGATTGCTGGAGAAACTGAAATCTAAACAAGTGAAATATTTTTGACTTTATTGTAAAATCCAAGGTGTCTGAATAAAAGAAACCTGCTGGCTCTTTTGTCCATTGCTTTCAAAAGACTTTAGTTAAATGCAAACCTTTAGGACCTTGAAATGGAGAAACGCTTAATAACACCACTTTATTTTCCCAACTGTTTAAAAAAAATAACAAAATGTTAGCCCAAGTTTTGTTAGGGCCTAAAATTAGTTCAGGTCCTGATTTTCCTCGTGATTAGTATCATACTTTGTTCAATTCTCCTGAGTTTTGAAAGAGATCCCTGAGCAGTTTGGTACTTTCAAAGTATTTCTTTAATATCTTGTTGCTGCATATCACTGATACTTGCTGATCTGCATATAGCTGTCTTGAAAAGTTTATTCCCATGCATTTTATCAATATAATATATCAATGAATTATTAATGTTCAAATTTTTTCTCGTTTTCTTTTGTGAAATACCAGTATTTGCAATGAATTAAAGAAATGCTACTATTTAATGTTTTTTTTTTTTTTTTATTATTTATATGTTTCTATCCTGGAAAGATTATCTTATGCCTCTTAAAACTTTGAATATTCTTTCATTCTGCCTTCTGCTGTCCTTTATTATTCTATTGCAAGCCTGCAACTGAGTGTGTAGGCTGTCTAAGGCATAGACTGCCCTCACATAACCCACTTGACTGCTCAACATAAATGAGATTTCTAATGGTCTGGTTACTTGTCATTAATTGGCTCAGACAGGCTTGAATTTTGTCACACATCTTGACCTTTATTGAACCAACAACTATCACAAATATAAAGGTCAAGAAATTCTGGCCTTAGCGCCTCTTTATAGAATTACTTCGATCACATATGCCAAAATCCAAACCTCTGGTCCCTAAAAGTGCTTCTATAAATATGCGTAATTATTCTAGTACCTGAGTAGAGCTGGAACATTAAAATAAACTGTACACTATCAGTGGTTTAAGTAATTCTTGCTCTTCTGACAGCAGTCTGCTTTAGTCTTTGAATGGAAAAAACAATCCACAAAACTTAAAAGCACCCTATTTTAAGGTTTAGTACTGTGAAAAAATCGTGCTTCAGATCCTAACGTCCTTAGGCAGGCTTTTTATGGAGGTTACTTCAGGAGTAGCTCAGTTGCAGAAGGTGGAGACAAGGAGCAGAGTCACTGTTGTCGGGTGCCACCACTGTGCTGCCTGGCCAAGACCTAGCTCTTCATCCACCTTCATCTGTCTCTGTGTCTGTTTGCAACCTAAGCATGGTGTGATCTGCGTAACACTTGGTTAACCCGTGTGGTTATTCTTTAAAACACGGAGTAAAAAGTTACCAGCAGTAGTGGGCCTTTTATATAGTAAGAATGTCGTACAGACAGGCATAGACTTAAACAGGTATTCCTCCGTACAGAATAAACAATGCTGGCAGCATCTTCATCTTATCCTATATGTAAAATGAACAGTTTTCACAGAGCTTCTGTGTCTGTAGAATTCAAGAGGAGAATGAAAATTTATATGCAGTCTGTAAATCAGTGTCTTTATTTAAATACTGAATTTTATACATTCTACATGAAAGCACTCAGGTTTGGCCTGTGTGTCCTGCTTCTGTGTTAGAGACAACATTTAGTGCAGTTGGTTTCAATAGTGGAAGAGCAAACCCAACATTTTTATCACAAAGAAGTTAAAAAAAACAACCCACTTATTTGTGGAGCAGCCCTTCGATTTGTGAGTGTGATTCATGGCCCACTGGTGCTCCCTGTAACCTTTCTGTGAATGTAGGGCACTGTTGTCTACCCATGTGCGCTGCTCTGCTAGTCCCATGGGTCTGTAGCTATTAATAGTCCTTATTTCCAGGCTTTCTTGAATTGTGCTTTTCTTTCCCTGTGGTTCATTTGTCCTAGGTGTTTATGAGTCTTGTAGCTTTGACTTTTGTGAGCTGTAATTGGGGCCAGAAGCTCTCCTGTGTCAATATTCTCTAAAATCTGAGAGAGTAAGAAGAGTGCAATTTACAGTTGTGCTTGTAAATGGCAGAAGCAAATATACTAATGAACTTGACATATGGCTTTACATGAGAAAATTCTCAGTAGCATTGCCCTTGATTTTAACTGTGGTCCTTTAAAGCTGCTCAAGCTGCGTGATTGTTTGGGTATGGTACATGCCTGTAAATAAGTGAGGCATTTTATGTATGCCACTGCAGATGTCTGTCTTTAATTTTTTGAGTAAAAGGAAGTAATAATCAGTCCAGAGTGAGTGAGATATTGAAAGGTTACAAAATGTTCAAGGTGTAAAACTAGAGAATGGCAGTAATTCAGAACTCCTGCCTTTATGGTCGGGCTTCTCTCATTGTGCTTGGGGTACAGTTCTCCCAGCAAAGGCTGAAGGAAACTATGTGTCAGGTCATGTCAGGAATTGTAAAGGACAGAGAGATTTTGTATTACAGGGATGCATGCGAACAATCTGCTTGGTTTTTATTATGCATATATATACACCACATATCTCAAAGGAAGACAATCAAAAGTGGAAGCTTCTTGTGATGGTGGTGCAAGATTATAGAACAGCCTGATTTTCTTGAGAGTTTGGAAACCCCGTGATACCAAATACAGATGTCCTAGCTGTCATAAGTTGAAATAAAATGAATGAGATGTTTTTAAATACAGATGCACTATATGCTCAGCTTAACAAGACTATTTATATTCTTTCATCAGCATGAGACATCTTATGCTCTTCTATGATAAACAACAAGATTTAGTAAGTGAAGAGTCAGCGTTGTGAACTGATCAACTTGAAGGGCTTCTCAACTTCCTGTACTTCTACACATTGAAGGGCAGCACTAATATGTTCAGAGAAGCTATGAAACAAGCCTGAACTATTTACTATTTATTTTAATTGTGGAGTGGCTAATTGTCCTACTTTGCTATATAGCACTCTAAAAAGCCATCCAATTTGGTGTATTTTTGTCATTGACAGAATCCTGCCAAGGGTCTTTCATTTGAGACTAAAATCAAAATGTTTGGAGAAAGCTGCCTTTGAGTGACGCTGTAATTCTTCATGTTTTTTCAGTCATTCATACTTTTACCTCTAGGATATTTTCCACTCAATATATATTCCTTTAACATCGAAAGACCCTCAAGAAATTGAGACGTGTACTCCTGCTTCTAAACTGGGATTTTTTGCATACAGAATTATTATACAACCACGAGCTTTACTGATTCCAATTATTATTAATTTTAGTGCTTCTTTTCCCCTTCAGGTAATCTTTGTTAGTCTAGTGAAACAGCTACTATCTGTTCGGTGTCATACCACACCTAATATAACTGAATTAAAACCTGACAGAAGGTCCCTCATTCATTTTGAAGGTCAGCAACCAGGCAGAAGAAAGGACAGGAATAGTCAATAGCTTAGACAGAGAAACGATAAATGTACGTATTTGTTTCTTCATTTAAAGCTATCATTTTGGATGATAAAGAGCTATCAAAAGGAACATAAAATGAATATGCCAGCTGCCTTCATCCTGTTTCCCCCATTCACTCTGGCAGGTTGTTGCCACATGGAGCCCATTTAATAACAATTCTGTAATATGTATTGTGCGTGGTTACTTCTGCACCAGCACAGCAGGAAAGCACAGTGTAGATGAGTATGCTCCAAATTCTTTGACTGTAAGTTGTCCAGGCCAGAGGCTCAAACTTTTGTGTTTATATTTATGATGCTTAACATAATGAGACCTTGATCTTAAGCGAAGAGCTAACTGAACACAGTGTGTTATCATTAATCTGAGAAGGAAGTTGGAAAATAACATCTCACACCTTAGACATCTATCTTGGTATCATTACTATAAAACAGTGGCTAGAAAGTAAAAAAAAATATTACTATTATATTAAATCTTAGCTTTTTGTTACTGCCCATACCAGGGTCAGTAATGTTTCACTTCTCTTAAAGGAATTCTTATTGTGCAGAGCAAAAACTATTAAAATTTTCTCACAATTAGTCACCATATCATCATTTTTATTATTTTAATATCTCCCAGGTGTCTTAAAAGATTTTAATGCAGTAAACACTTTAATTTCTTCTAATCAATATTGACTTCACTATGACATCTTATTTCAAGATTAATGTTCCTGTATTGCATAAGTTTGTAATTTTAATGAAATATCCAAAATAACCCATAATTTCTTGTTTTCAGAAATCTGATAATTATTTTGCCCCACGGCAGATAATTTTGTTCCCATTATATTGAAAAATACATTATTATTTTTCTTTTCCAATTGCTATTAAGATGGATATTTTTCAATGTATTAGAAGATCATTACTACCTCAAAATAGACTTATGAAACTGGTAATTTGCCTGTCAAAAACAGGCCACAGATGTAGCTGAAAGAGGTATACTAATGGAATGGCACTAATGCAATTTCACAAATAACTTAATGAACCATGTAAAGCATATTTCTTCCATTAAGTACACATAGCATGGAGTCACATCTTGCTTACTGGGTGTGAAAACTATTTTTAATCAGCTTAAAGATGAAGAGACTCTTCAAGGTTATGGTACTGAAAGCCATAAAAAGGAAAAAATCAGGGAAGACTGGTAGGAAAAAGCAAAACAACTGTATCTCTTTGGAAATGTGCCTTTCTTGAGGCCCTTGAGCTCCAGGAAGGAACAGCCTAATGAAGGGGATCCGGTTCTTCAGTACTCAGGCTGGTGTTCTTAGTTCTGCTGCCTTATCTCAAAGAGTAGAACGAGGGAAGAAACAAAGGAGAGGTAATGTGTCAGATGATGGTAAGCACAAAACCACCAAGACAAGAGCCTACACTTAGCACACCCATGAGGTTGCAGGGCTCTAGACCCCTTTATAATCCTGTTGGGTGCAGTCGGAGTCACGAAGTCCCTGTGAAATTTTTCCCAGCTCTTTAATACTGGCAGGAATTCCTATGCATTCCTTGAGAGTATTTATGTCCATAAGTTAATCATAAGCATAATGCTTCTTGAGGTGAGCAAGGGGATGCACACAGGCAGTTGTCATTTCTCCACCCTTCCTTTGTCCTGTACTTAAATGACAGACTGTGCTGTGGAGCCGTGTGCTCTCCCAAGTGGCAGTGATGTTATTTCTCCACCGCCATGTGAGGTACTTGCACGAACATGCAGCCCACAAACAGTGGGCTTTCCTGACTGCTGTCACTGCCTGCTCACACCTCAGCAGAGAGGTCTGTCATTATTCAGGTCAGCAGAGCATTGAACTATAACAGAGAGATGAAAATAAGGCAAAGGAAATGAAGAAGCAGTACTATAAACCAGGTAGTCCCACCATGAATTTATTTAAGGTAGTTACCGCTTAACAAGAATGTGTTTAGAGGAGTTAAATGCCAGACCCAGGACTATTCCCATAAGCCTTCCAAATCTTTCCTTTCTTAAAGGTCAGTGTGATGGAGCATGCTGTTGACTTCTCACACTGAGAGCGCGTATTGCTGAAAATCTATACTCCCAATTACAATTTTTTCAGTCTCCAGAGTGAGCTCAGCCCGCCATGCCTGGTTACATTAATGTCATTGTCTAATGCCATTAACAATAAATGCACTGAAGGCCAATACAATGTTAATATGTGCCATTCAGAGTGACGCAGTCTTTTAACCCCTGTTCATTTTAAAAAAGAGTTTTAAATACCTTTGATCTTTTATTTCAACATGGACTATTTTTGTTTAAGTATAAAAATAGTTGCCACTATTTCCTGTGATAGGTGCTAGTAAGTTAATCTGTGCACGTTCTTTTTACAATGCCAAATGGCAAGGAGGTAGTGCTTATAGTGTAAGTGTCCAATGCAGTACAGACTAGAGGGAAAAGTTATCTTAGTTAGTTTAGTTATGATTTTACTCTTTAAGCCTAGAGTTAGCAAAGCACTTAAGAACAAGCTTTATTCATCCAAGCATTTTAGCATATACTCGTGTTCTTAGGTAATGATAACAGATAGTGTTGTTGGATTTCTGTTTGAAGTTACTTGGCTGATGACTACTTGAGCTCTTCTAGTCACCAGTAATTCATTGAAATTGGGAAAATGCAATTTTGAGTTGAACTAAACCCAAACCCGTTCGATATTTTTGATGCATTTAAAGTAAAATATGGATACTGTCAAGTTCCTTATTTTATCAAATATCAACATATATTGGTATTTGATAAAAGGAGTACATTGCGAAAGAAAACACTGCATTTTATTTTGAACATTTCAGATAAGGTTTGCTTTGAATTAAAAATATTGAATTTGGATTAGAAAATGTTGAAGAGAAATGATCAAATTTATTCTCGGTTGTAAATAATTTTTCTAAATTACTTAAAAAAATTAAATTTGTCATGTCTTGATGACATGCTAAATCTGTACTAAATACTTAGCTGAAAGATTTCACCTGGAAATAAAAACCAGTGAAGCATCTTTCAAATTAAAGAGATTAGTGTTTTTACTAGAAACATAACAGATAGCACTTTGAAGAATTTACATTTTTGTCTCCATATGGAATGGAATTTATAGTTACCCATGGGCTTCCTTCTGACCTTCTCCCTTTCTTATGGTTCTCAGAAATGAACTTGGAGGTCTACTAGCTTATTACAGTCATCAACCAATTCTGGCAGATTGAGTAAAATAGTTCATCGTGGTCTGTATGTTCCACTGCTGGATGCAACAACTGTCCTAAGAGCTGGCTGTTTCAAAAAATGGCAGTCGGGGAAAAATGCTTTACTTCAGTATTCCAAATCCTCCAAATCCTTTTTTTCTAGCTGTGAAGGAAAAAGTCCTTTTATTCATTCTTTCATAAAAGAACATTCCTTTAATGTGAAAAACTGCCATACTCGTCTATAAATGTGAGAACCAGTAAAAGAGAGGAATTGCAGCAGTTCCTTTCACTAAATGACCATAAACCAGGGTGAAGGTTTCACTAATCTTTTTGATTTCTTGCCGTCTAGTTCTTTTTAGTCATCCATACCAACACAACCGATCTGGAATATATTGGATGGTAAAAAGTTTTTGGAGTTAGCAAAAGATTTTACTGAAAAAAAATTGTACTTGCCATGTTTTGGAACAACTAGTGTTCACGTTGTAGGGTTACCTGGTATTTCATTGAAAATCTTTTGGAATATATACTCCTAATTACAGCTTTATTGAAGAATACTGGGAAAATCATTCACTGGTTTGTCTAATAAAATATCTGAGGGAGTTTAATTTACAACATCTGTATTCATGATTAATTTCTATGCATGTGTTTTGTGTGCAGTACTGCGAAAGTCAATGGGAATTTACAATGGAAACGCTGGAGATTTACCCACCTAATTTTTGCCCCCAAGGCAGTCTATCAAGTGTAAAGTTTTGGAAACCAGATTTATGTTTCAGTTCTCAGCTATAAGGTTAATTTCCCTCTGGCTTCTACCTGGTAGAAATCAGGAATTAATATAATTGATTTCAGCTGCTACACTCATACTAAGCCAGCTTAATGGACGTTCACTTATTTAACGCACCACAGTGATGTAGCACAAACAGGCCAGTCAGTTGTAGTGGAAGGAATTTTGCTGTTTCTAGTTTCTTTGCTATAGGGCAACCCAGGAAAGAAAGATCCGTCATTCCTTCAGTGGCCTTTCAGTATTTAAAGGGAGCCTACAGGAGAGATGGGGTCAAACTTTTCAGCAGGGCCTGTTGTGATAGGACAAGTGGTATAATGGTTTTAAACTAAAAGAGAGTAAATTTAAAATAGATATAAGGAAGAATTTCTTTGCAATGAGGGTGGCGAAACACTGGCCCAGGTTGCCAAGAGAAGGTGGTAGATACAAGGCCAGGTTGGACGGGGCTCTGAGCAACCTGATCTAGTTGAAGATGTCCCTGCTTCTTGCAGGGGGGTTGGACTAGATGACCTTTAAAGGTGCTTTCCAACCCAAAATATTCTATGATTCCAGGACTATTCTAGATGTTAAGTTTTGCTAGAGTTAAAAGCTAGTGTTTAGGGAAGGGGAAAGTCTAGTATGTGATCTGTCAGTATAAGCTTTTTAGTGGGTATCCTTTTTTTAAAAAAAATAAAAGAATGATTGGATAGAGAATATGTACCACGTATTGATGCCTTTGTTAAATATCAGAAAATGATGTAGTAGTAAGGAAATGGCACTTTTTAAAAAGCCTGGCATGCTCTGAAGGGAGGGGGAGAGAGTTAAAAGTGGTTTACTGACATTAGGAGGAAAAAAAAAAAAAAAATCCACAGACTGCCAATACAAGTAGTTGGCTTGTTCCATGGATTACCCATGAACAGTTTTTCTAGATATGGATAAAGTCTGCAACTTCTTACTCTTGCAAAAAGCAACTAAAGCCAGAAGCAGAGGACAGATCATGGTGTGTAGTTTATTATTCTTTCATGAATGCTTTCTTTCATGTCTAGCTTTCCAGCTTGCTACTCCTGTTTTCCCTAATACTTCATAGGTACAAGGCAAATTGGTAAGATCTGAATTCTCCGCAAGCATGATTTAGTTAGAAAATTAGCTGATATTTGCTCACCCGTCCATAATGGTAATTAACCCATGTCTATCTTAAGGGGGTTTTCACAACTGCCCATGGTCCTTGTGATGAATTCATAAGCCCTATTCAAAAGGGGAAGAAAATCTAATTAGATTATAAATTATATGAAATAAAACCCACCAATCAGTAAATAGAAACGACTTTATATAAATTGGAGTCAAAATGTCTTTACAGAAATTGAACGTTTCTCATGCTGAATTAAAGAGATCAAGAAGGAAATTACTAGTAATTCATAAACTTTACCATAGGACATGCCAATAAAGAGTAACCAGGAGTTTATAAAAACAAAGCAATATCCCTTTTAAAAAAGATTGTATTTTGTTTTAATAAAAAGATAAATTATTATGCAAAACTAAGCATGTGTGTATATGCAAGTAAACATGAATTACCAAATTTTTACACTAATTTTTTAAACTTTTTTGAATTTCACAATAGGCTATAGATGCTATATTATCTAATAAACACTTTTCAATGTTACCCTTAATTTGTGTTTTAAGTAACTGACATACCTGGACAGTACATATTTTTCATACTGCTTTTTTTTCCAATTAATAAAAAGAAAAAGCCTGGTCCACTTTCTGCATATTAACTGTTTGTAAGGTACAATGTTTGTTATGGAAGAGTTGCTCATAATCCTGTTTCTGCTGGGATTTTGGCAGGATTGAGAGGAAATAGCATGTTTGTCCAGAAAATATCTCGAGAAAATGCTGGCTTCCTGTAAATTATTTTGCACTCTTCATCTATGGAAACTCCCTTTGGTCTACAAAGTAAATGTACCAAAAGCTTTTTTTCGCTTTTACTGTATTTATTATGTCTTAGTGGTACTGTTGGCACTACTTTTAACAGGCCTACCTGGCACTGAAAGCAGAGCTGAACTGTGCCAGATTTTGTGCTGAATTCTTCTGTTGGTGCTCAGGTAAGCCCATGAGGTTGCACTGGTGTAAGCGAGGGCCCAAGACTCCAGAGCTTATTGCCAACTACCATGGATGCTGTGAGGACAGATACATGGAGGTAGTGTGCAACTTGGGAACTCTGTCGGCAAAAGCCATGTAATTACCAGGGACATAATCCAGAGGCTGGGAATTATGGCCCTTTGTATTAAGTTATCAGCTGAGTGATATGCAAAACCAAGCATTTGTTTTTTTATCGTCTGTGGATGTTGGTGGTCTTTGATTTTTGAGAATATGTACTACAGTATTTTCAGAATAGCATTGCTTCAGCTGAAGCATTTTAAGGACAGGAGACTGAGTCTATGGATTTATTTACAAAGATGTAGTGATGTTTGCCAATGACAGAAAGTATGCTGCCAGATCTGTGTGGTGCAATAAGTTTTGTAGTGGAAATTAAATGTGAGAAGACTTTGCTGAAGTAATTGAAATAAGAATTTGAGACAGGTGCACTCTATCTGTATTGCCTTTAAGAAGGATTACCGTTCCTTACCAAATGTTTTTTGATTTTAGAGCAAGGAGTTTTTCAGCTTTACGTTCTTTGGCATCAGGGCTAGTAGCCAAAGAGCTTTACATTATAGTTTTGATGGGAGAAAGATAGGAGAAAATGTCAGAAGCGAGAACAAACCTAGTAGGGAGCTCTTGATCTGTGTAAAATATAAAACTTGAGAGTACAGATATGCACAAATTGGTTATGCAATTTAGTATTGATTTTATTGATCCAGATAATGCAGAAGCTTTATTTGAGATCAAAGCACATCTCTGCATTATGCTATGTTGTATTGTCTGAACATTTAGCATTTTGAGTTTGTTAGCCTGGAGAGTGGCACAGGGATCCTGCTAAGCCTTACTGAAGGCAGAGGGAAAGCTCAGGGGACATGGAGCAGCTGCCATCCTTCCGAGGGCTGCATGAGAGAGGTGGCCCTGCTTGCCCTCGGTGCATCACCCCCCTGTATGACTATACACTAATTCTTTTTGTTGAAAATGAAAAGGCAAGGTGCAGCTGGGTTAGATTTCTCTCCAAAGACAGCACACACTCCTCTGACTATCAACGTGGCTTGTAAACTAGTCACCATGGCAACTGGGAAGCCTCCCCAGCCCCGCTGCTCAAGGATTCTTGTCAAAAAGTTCCCCGAAGCAAAGCATGGCAGCAGCCTGCAGAAAACCTGCAAAGGAGGCAGGTAGTGAGGAATTAATGTTCAGGGAAGGTGAATGAAAAAGGTGGCACCTTGGAGAATTCTTTATTTTGTACCTCTACATTTTGTCAGAAAGGCTTGAAAGACATCTGGGTACCTCAGACTAGCAGGGACAGGATTTAGGATGTACACAGCATCAGTTAGGGATTCACAGGCAGTCTTTCATTTACTTAACATGCAAGGAAGCAGAGATCAATATAGTGCTAGTTGTACTAGGAAAAAGAAGTTCTTGACATGCAGGAGGCCCAAATCCAAGAAAGGGTTTGTAACAGCATAAGGACTTCCTTACGTTATGCACTATCAGTCTGCCTCCTGTCCTCAGTCCCTTTGGCTTTATGGTCTGACAAGGCAGAGCGAAACAGCAGCCTGCACTCAGCTCTGTGCTGCCAGGATCAGATCGCTTCTATGGCACAAACAGTTAATTTACAGGCTACTTGGGTATGTTGCAGTGAAGGTTATTTCTCCCTCTGTGTTAATCCCTTAAATGCCCTGGTTTCCCTGTGCCCTACTATAACATCCTTACCTGCGTATGAAAGCTAGAGCTTGCCTCAGGAATGCAAGGTTTGGCTCTTGTTGTTGCTGTTGCTAAGTGATAATTTATTTTTTTTTTTTTTTAGAAATTAAAACGGCAGTTTGGGCATAACAGATGTCAACTTTCTTTAACTAGTTTTTAATCTATGGTATGGGTATTTGGCAGTTTGTGTTTAGTGAATTTCCTTAACAACTTCATGGTAAAAGCCTTTAATGCATCTGCTCCCCGATTACATCCTGAGTGCTTAGATGTAACTGATTTAACTTGCGTGACCTTGGTTTTACTCTGGT
>KZ506035.1:317705-381184 GCA_002844005.1 Limosa lapponica baueri
TTTTTTTTTTTTTTTTTAGAAATTAAAACGGCAGTTTGGGCATAATAGATGTCAACTTTCTTTAACTAGTTTTTAATCTATGGTATGGGTATTTGGCAGTTTGTGGTTAGTGAATTTCCTTAACAACTTCATGGAACTGGTATTGCTTTCCCTGTGCTGTTCTCCATTTCTTCAGAACAGTCAAGTGCTTTGTGGATTAAAGAACGCATGGTAAAAGCCTTTAATGCATCTGCTCCCCGATTACATCCTGAGTGCTTAGATGTAACTGATTTAACTTGCGTGACCTTGGTTTTACTCTGGTTGATATTCAATCTGTAATTTCACACTTAATCTTTCAAAACATTCAAAAGAGGGAACCAATTTTGTTCAATTTCAACAACAAGTGTTGCATCTCATGTAGTCAAGGTCAGTCAGAATGGAGTAACTGAGCTGAATCCTAGGATTAAATTCTCAAGGAAAATTGGATCTAATCAATTACAATTAAAGAGCTTAGCAATACAACCACAAAATTACTCTGGAGATAAGTGCAAAACCTCATTGTTTGTTTATGGATTCTAGAAGGCATTTTTCTCTAAAATGCTTATGATAGTTCTTGAAATGAAAAAGTTGGAAATTTAAGAGCAATAATAGGTTGTAGTCTTCTAAAAATGTAGTCTACCTGTGGTGCTCATGATTGCAAGGCTTTTTGTTGGATTTTCAAAATAAATTATTGAATTAAGAGACAAAATGAATCATAGATGGCAAAGGGATAATAACCTTTGGAACTGCACAAAAAGCATCATAACTACGAGTTTGTTATTAACTGACCACATAATTAAAGTAATAGATTTGTGGATTTGAAGGTCAGCTGAGACGCTACTGTTCACCTAGTCCAGTCTCACTTATAACGTGTGCTCATAGGTTCCTGCATCTTGCCAGCAGCTTGTGGTCAGCTAGAATGGTGTACCGTGGTTGAGTCCTGCATGACGATGTTATGCTGGGCTGTGAAGGTTTGACAAATTTGTAGGAACTGGATCATGAAACCAAACTGCGTTTGATTACACTGCAGGTGGGAGGCATGCGTGTCTGGGTATATGTAGGTGGCATACCTGAGGTACCTTTCATTGAGATGCCATGGGCTCCCTAGAGCAGGGAAGACTGTGCTTTGTTATGAACCACACAAAACCTGCTAGGGACCCTGGCACTGAAATCCATTAATTGCTTAGTGACATCCTCACTGACATTGCTATCTGAGCTAGCTATGTTAAACCTGACCTGGGTATATCTACGTACATTGTGGTGATTCCTGAATTACAACTGGAAAACAGACAGATATGTAAAGGCTACAAAGATGATTAAGGGCCTGGAGCATCTCCCTTATGAGGAGAGGCTGAGGAACTTGGGTCTTTTTAGTCTTGAGAAGAGAAGACTGAGGTGGGATCTGATCAATGCTTATAAATACTTAAAGGGTGGGTGTCAAGAGGACAGGGCCAGTCTTTTTTCAGTGGTGCCCAGGGATAGGACAAGAGGAAATGGGCACAAACTTGAATATAAGAAGTTCCACCTAAACATGAGGAGGAACTTCTTTACTTTGAGGGTGGCAGAGCCCTGGAATAGGCTGGCCAGGGAGGTGGTGGAGTCTCCTTCTCTGGAGACATTCCAAACCCGCCTGGACAAGTTCTTGTGCAACCTGCTTTATATGGACCTGCTTTGGCAGGAGGTTTGGACTAGATGATCTCCAGAGGTCCCTTCCAACCCCATGTGATTCTGCGATTCTGTAAAAGTACCTTCAGAATACCCATTTTGTAGCAAGACAAATGCATCCTCTGAGGTTTGCGTTCACTGCAGTGTTTCTCTAGTAGCCTTCTGTAGCAACCCACCTTTATTGTGCTCACTGTTGTCTCTAATTTAGACAAGAAACAGCTGGGCTTTGTGGTTCACCTCATTGCAATGAGCAGTCTGCTGTTCCGTGGAGGTCACCAGTTTGCTGGTGAGGCAGGATTTAATCATGGGACCTAAAGATGGAGAGAGCTTGTCAGTTCACTTAGTCCCTCCTTTTGTTTTTGTGGATGGACCTCTCAGATACTCCTCTCTTGTGCTTGTTTAAGGGGCACTAGTATGTTAACTAATGCAGTGACAATCATCTGTTGTATGGCAAAGATTAGACATATTGCTGGGATTTAAAAAAATAGAAAATAGAGAAATGTATTTGGCAAATCGAGTGTTAGGTACGCTGTAGACAAAAGCAGCGTTTGACTAAATTTAGCCCAAGAACTTCTAGTACAATTACTTAGGGCCCAGTTTTGGTCACAGTTTACATGTTGTGCAGTATGATATTCAACAGGCAGTTGTATACAGACATTATTTAAAGAAAGCAAGTGTATCAGATACTCCTGACATGGTGAGTGAACCTCCAGAGCTCCCATCCAACCAAAATTTCTATGATTCTAAGAGCATGTTTTCTAGTGTATGGTTTGATGAATTGTTCAGCAGAGAGGGAAGCAAATGGCATTAATTACTGTCTCAATTGATTAAATCAGATTGTATTAGATTTAGTGATCACACAGTCATATGCCTGTGTAGTTATGGTTCTATGAGGAGATGTTATCTCTTATGCGAAATATTACATCTTTCTTCTGGGTTTGTGTAGGATTAGATGTATGAGCAAATGATATTTTGGCTTGCAAAATGATTGAAATGCAGAAAAACTTGCTTAAAAAAACCACTAGAATTAAATGTAGGCTCGATTTTGACACACAATAAAAGAAATACTGTCTTTGAAACCATTAAAAATATTATTTTTACTTCAAAAAATAGAAAACCTCTGGTTTTAGACCAAAACAATTCAGTTAATTCAGCATGATTTGCAAATAGTTTTATATGATCCAAGTTATAAATAGAGAGTATTTATTAACTACCAGAGGTTTTGAATTGGTCTTAGTGTAACATACTGTTTTACTTAGAACTGAAAAGACGAAAAACCCAAACTAAACCGAAAGAAACAGTGTGTCTTTTTTGTCTTCCATACAATGTATCATGTACTTTTGGAGACAATAGTACATAGATTTTAAAGATCTACAATGAGAAATACAGACATTGCAAATGAAAATCTGGTATCTTAAACTCAAGTTGACATATATTTGATTTTGAAGTACAGAACATTTTAAGTACTGTGTCCTGAAATGAGTATTAAATATAAGAACTTAAAATGATTTCTTCCTCTTTGTCTCTCAGCAGGCTCATAAAGACAAAATAAAGAAGAGCATATATACATCCTTCCTCTCAAAAATGTTGCTGAGTTCCTTGGCACTGAATTAGTCTTCACATTACCAAAACAGTAGGTAAAAAACCATCATCTACTGAAGAGTAATGCAGCAAATATCTGGTTGTATTTTTCTTTTTTTGAGTACTCCTTACAAGCCTCATTATTACTTGCCCTATGTGAGACTCCAAGCAGCTGTTAAAGCATTTAAACTGCTGAAAGCAAAAATATTCTGAGTATAGGCCAAAATGTTTCCCTTATTTCACTCTCTGTGGCACTGTGTCTCAGGAAATATGGCCATCTACCAGGAGCTGACTCAAACACAATGAGGTGGAAAAACATGACCTTCAGAAGGATGATTTAGCATGTAGATTGTAGAATACATTTCTATTAGGTTGCTCCCAGCTTGGAACCATTGAGGATATTTTTAAAGAGCTTCGTAAATACGGCACGTTGCCATGTACACAAGCTGCTGTCATTAGGAGTAAATCCTTGCTTTAATATTAAGGGTAGTCTCTTGACATTGACAAAGTGGAATTCTTGCATCACAGACCTTATTTAACCCTCACTTTGGGCAAGCTTTCTATCCCTGTGTAGAAATCATGTTTGAACGATTGGTTTTTAAACACAAAGTGGCAGCTGATAACCAAAATTTTACCTCTAAGGCAAGTAGACCCAAAATGAGCCCTTGCTGCACAATACAAAAGGCCTTGATCCAAAAAACCTTTCTCCTTCATCTGCTGCATGCCCCAAACTTGAGGGAGTGCCTTCCCTAAATACTGGCAATGTTCCTGGCCCCTCTGTGTGCTTTCTGGTTAATTTTTGCTCATTCCATATGGCGCATAAAGCTCCTAACATCTCTGTCCAGCCTCTGTAGCTGCATGTAGGCTAGGCCTAGCACCATGTGGTCCTAGAAACAACTTTTATGCCAGAAAGACATTACTCAAATCTGGATGGTGTGTCACACTTTATTATTAATAGTAATATTGACTGTGATAAAAAGGTTACGTTCTGCCAAGACTCTGAAAAAGCAGGAATGAGTGGGCAGGTTGGATGAGGAGTAAGAAGTATTAGAAGCAAAACTATATAAAGAATGGATGTGGATACTTTTTTACAATACTTATGTGAATTTATAATCCTTTTCTGTGGTGTTAGAAACAAAATTAGTGCAATAGAGCTTGCTCAGGTGCACCTAACTCACATGAGTAATTGGGCCTATAAAAGTTACTTGGTCTGATTTCAACATGAGGCCATAAATGTCACCCTTTTTTCCTACTGTTATCTGTGACCCCGCCTCTTATGACCATTTTGCTTCCCCTAATGCTGTTTCTGCAGCTCTCTGGGCAGCCAGGAATGGACACAGCATGACTTCATGCCCAGCTGGGGAGATGCACAGTGCTGGCCAGAGCCTGGACAAACACAGCACCATGCCCTGCCTCTTAGCCTCTGATGGTTGGACAAAGGAATTGTCCTGCATGTGGCATGGCTTACTGTGTTTAAGCATGCATGTTAACAGTGAAGCCAGCTCTTGGGCCTTTTGACATTCACTGGGTTCAGTTATGTGATGTATATGAAGGTGAGATTGGGCCCATCTTCCTCTTTTGATGGCATATTTGGATAAAAGACAGATGTGTGGTGTGCCTACATTAGTGGTTTTAGTTTGGATCAGGAGCATGTTTTGAAGCTAGTCTTCTGATGATCTCTCTATGTGTACTTTGGTTAGCATCAGAGAGCAGTCTCAAATCACATGAATTCCTTCTGGATGAAATGAAACTAGAAGTCATACTCCAGGAGCACAGCTGAAGTACTGCAAGTGCAAATGGGCTTTTGGTCCATGGGACCAGACTATAGCTAGTCTGAAGTGGAAGAAGCACCTGGAATAGGCAATTATGTCATGGATGTCAGGACTTCTGCATCTTTTTGGTCAATAGATTTGCTATTATTCCATGTTGCTTGATAATGAATATATGCATAGCCTAATAGCCATCACTTTTTAAAAAAAACCCAGTGATATTTGAGGAGTAGAGTATGAGATTTCAGGCCCTTTTTCTCCTCTGAGCATTGTCTAGCCTCGTGACACAGGTGTAGCTCCATGACTGCACAGTTATCCCATCCACACTATGATATGATTAAGCCCATTTGATATTAAAATGTTGTAAAGGCAGATGTGGTCTGTGAGGCTGACATCCTCTACAGCACTAACCACAGGCTTGAACAAAACCTCCTTGAACTAGAGTAAGAGAACTGAGTGAACATTATGTTCCTTTTCCAACAGATAACAATCTGTTCATAACCATTCATAGAAGGTTTGGGAGACACTGAAAAGAGTTACTAGGACTTTCATAAGAATAAGTGACAGATTCTTGAGCAGCCTTATTTTGAGAGTGGTTATATGGAGGACTGAGTAAGAAAGTGTAAGAAAGTGGAACAAATTGGGTTAGGCAGAGGAGCGAAGACGAGAGAAGAGTCAATATTTAGAGTGGAGATGCAGACTGCTGTTGTCCAGGATAAGCAGGATAAGAATGCTATTGATCTTAGGTATTTATAGAGCACCCATCACTTTAGTATATTATGTAATCAATGCTTCCATTTTCAGGGGCACTCATGAGAAACAACATTTTAGAAAATCTGCTGATGGAAGTGGAATAGGTCCTGGTGCCTTTCTGTTCACATGGGTACCTAAGGACACTATGAGAATCAGTACTCAATTCTCCAGCCCCTTGCTGAAGAGAGGAATGGCTAGCCACATGTTTCAGACTTGACATTGACTTAAAGCTTGTAGCTTGTCCACAAATCACATCACTTTGATACAAACTGCCCATTTACAATGTGAAATTCTGGATGCAAATTAAAGATTTATGACTTTTCTGTCTGTCAGTTTTGATTCCATCATGTGCTCATTAGTCATGCCCTACTGTGCTGCCCTGTAACAGTTCTGACTGACGTTGACCACAGATATTATAAATGATCCCTTTTGATACATTAGTTAATTACAAAGGAAATCATCCTTCTCCTGGCAAATTCAAATCCATCTTAAAATTTCATGGAGAGGCAATTCATTACGAGGAAAGTTATTTATGAATTTACTAAAAAAATGGATCTGCTCTCATTAAAATAAGCTTAAAGGTACAAAATGATAAAATGTCAGTTGCCTACTTAACTCTTTTGGTGCACGTTTCACTAATGAGCTGAGAGACTCTGAGACTTCTCAGTTAGCACTTAGAATTAAATTCAGTTAATGCAAAGCAAAAGGAGCCTTGGAAAGGACTTGCTTTATAGGTGTAAAAAATTGAAGGATGAAGGAACAGACATAATGCATCTGCACAGACTTTCTTAAAAGAACATTCAGATGCTACTCAACTTTTCTCTTTGTCTCCCTGTTAAAGAAGTTTTGCATGTAGTCATGATTTACTCCAAGAAGAGCGTTCAGGGTTTGCACAGATACTGTCATTTTAATCCAGGGAAACATGATAGAACTCGATATGACCTTTGCAAAATTACTTTCCTTTGATTAGTTTCTGCATCTCTAGGATAGGATTTTGCCAGTGTGATCTGGTGCTCTCAGTTCCTGAGATGAGGTGTGCCATTTGAACAACCTGGTCTAGTGGGAGGTGTCCCTGCCCATGGCAGGGGGGTTGGAACTTGATGATCTTTGAGGTCCCTTCCAACTCTAACCATTCTATATGAAGGTAAAGGTATTAAGTTTTCTTTTCCCAGATCTTAATTCTTGACGTATTACAGGCTTGCTTAAGAGTATGAATTGAGGACCAGTTGGTCACTGTACCCACGCATCCATCCATATATGCAAAAATTGAGGGTTGTTACAAAGCCATCCCCTCACCATCACCAACAAATCATCCCAAAGAGGTGATTTGAAGAGGATGGAGAGTACACAGGTCTGTAAATTTGCACAGAGAAATATGTGAAGGTGGATTCAGGGCATCTTTTCAGGGAATGTGAAGTCAAGAAAACCATCGAACTTGTCAAATTACACGGTAAATTTGTAGCATGTGGGTCACCTCTTGGCTGAGAGGTGTAGTGTGTCTCTGCCATTTGACACAGATCACTGCTCTGCCAATCAAACAGCAGTGGCTGTCACTCATTGACCTCCTGCTTTAAGTGTTCATCATTGATTTTGCAGGATAACAAAATGTAACTTTCTCTGACTGAATGTGCAATCATTCTTGCATTTGTTTTCACAGGTGTTTCTTTTACTATACACTGTAAGATCAGTAAAATGAAAAGGAAAAAGATGATGACAAGTATTCTCAGGAATGTGTTTACCAAATGACTGGAGAGTAGTTATCATGGTATCTGTGTAATAGTTTTTCTTCTGCCTTCTTCCTGGCTTCCAAAAATGTGTATTTTTTCATATCAATATTACAGCTTGCAGAAGAATTTTCAGCGGAATAGATGATATTGAAAGGTTACCGATGGGCAGTACTCTATGTGTACGTACTGCTTGGGCGCACGGGTTCCCCATTCTAAAGAGACCTGGCTCTTCAGCCCACAGGTCAGTGGTTGATTGTGGATGTATCCAAACTGCTCTCTAACATTTACGTCTCATCAGGCCTTGAAAACATTTCAGTTGAGCCTCAGGAGCAGATTTCTGAAAGACGCGTGGATGCAACCCTCTTCCCTCATCTTGCAAGTGTTCCTAGCTAGGTGCCTGCTCTGTGTCATGTGTCAGGAAGAAGGCAACAGCCAGCCCATCTGCACCATCAGGTCAGCCTGATGTGCTACTGCCCCTGCTTTACCTCTCATAGGCAGAAATTCCAGCTCACTTGGAACAGTGTTGTCATCTTGTATATTTAGTGGATTTTTTTGAAGGGCTTGAGTATCATCTTCTGGTCTGGGATGGGTTAACAGTTAAAACAAAAACTGAGGAAAGTAAGTAAAAATGCTTAGTATCTCCTGGGACTTTTCTTTCATGATTATTTTTAGAAGTGGTGATAAATGTAATTTATTTTGCCACTTACTTTTCCTATCACTGATTTGTACTGCAGTTCTCATGGATCTCCTTGTAATGTAAACTCAGGCCAGATCTAGAAGCATACACCAATGTGAATCAGAAATTCTTTGTCAGCCCTTTGTAGACATCTGGGAGACCAATGGATCAGCTTGCGATTCCTATGAAACCTGGGGCAGCATATTCTACCGTATAAAGTGTATTGAAAGTGAAGAAGGGCAAAATGATTGATTTAGGGGTATTGACCAAATCGGTTTTAGATGACGAAGTTGAACACATGATGACACAATATTTCATTTTCAACTGTATGTTATTAAGCTTGCTCATTTTACTCAGCAGTACGTTCACCAAATACCCCTAATATATTCTAAACACTGATTTTTGAAAAATATTTCTGTCTTCTGTTTTGTTGTTTACAAGATAATGTATTCTCCCCCTGGCAGTCCATTGGCATCTGTGTGGCAGTGACAATAAACAATCATCTTTAAATCCAGATATTATAAATCTTTATCAGCAATTAAAAACTGGGCAGAGGCTTAAAATTTATTGCACGGGGATCTTCTGAGATGGATATGAAGAAGTTAGATAAAAAATGTAGGTTATCCCATTTCCTGTCTTGTGATTCTTTAAAAAAATACTTGCTGATGTCTTGTGATCCGTGAATTTGCATGCTTTTTTATTGTTCCTTTGCACCCAGAAAATTAATTAACTGTAATTCAGGAGGAGATCCTTTCTAATCCTGCCTACCTCTGTTTCACAATTTGAAGGAAAAGTGGCCTCTGGAAACACCTGGAAGAGCTTTGAAAGTGCTTTAGGGTGTTTTTAAGACCTCAAATTTTTCTTACTTTCCCCTGGGGTAGCCAGAGGAGAGAAGGAAATATAAGGGTTAAGAAGCGTCCATTTCCTGTCTTGGCACCAGCTGCAACTTTTTTAGTTTTTCTTGTTTAGGTCCTGGTATAACACTTCACTATAATCAATTCCAGAAGCTACATATTATTGTATTTCTTTGAGCAAGTTATTGTCTAACAACAAGGGGCATAGCCTCCCAGCCAAGTACCAGGATGAAATGGCATGGTAGTGACAAAATGTTATGATATATCTCATGGATTTTGTTTTCTATCCAGTAAAGAATCTAAGGTGGCTGCAAAGCCAAAGGCTGTTCCTACAATACTATTTAGGCTTCATTGGTAATCAGTTTTGTCCCAGCTCATTTTCAGCTGCAGTGTCTGAAAGTGTTAGGGCAAAATGGAACATTGTTTCCCAAAATAGTTGCTATTGCTTAAGCAGGGGTTTGTGGAGGGAGGTCATTGTAAACCCTTTCCCCCTACAGCTGTGACTCTGCCTAAAGAGGCTTGCCATACCAGTGAGCTAGATACTAAACGTGTCTTAACATGGTGTTCTGTTTATTTCAATAGCATGAGCTTCCTTTAGACCCTCTGATAATCCAACCTAGTGTATAATCTAAATGTGGCTGAGAAAATTACCTTCTCTTAATTTAGCAAAGCATCAATGAGAATTTAAACTTATAAATGCCACTCACAGTGAAAGCCTATTTCCCGAAAGTTCTTGTGGTGCTTCTGAAGCCCTTATTGTTTATGAATGATCTGTGAAAGGGCTTTAAGCACTCATGATTGTGTTCATTAATTTGAAATTATTCAGTGAATGCTGTA
The DNA here is from genome assembly GCA_002844005.1 of Limosa lapponica baueri. NCBI lineage: Eukaryota > Metazoa > Chordata > Aves > Charadriiformes > Scolopacidae > Limosa > Limosa lapponica. The sequence continues at coordinate 327,586 of KZ506035.1, forward strand.
TGTAATTACAACTCAGTTGCTTATAAATTATCAACTAGGAAAGCTGTATTGGGGATTCACTCTGTGTGGTTTGCTGTTTGTATGACACAATCAGTGATATGATAGTATTGCATCTGTTTCTCTTTCAGAGGCTCTTGAGCTTCCAAATATCTTTCTCAACATGAGTAGCCACAGGATACTTCTAAACTGGGGGGATCTCAGTGAATTTTAGATCCTTGCTCCAGATGTGACCTGGCTGTGAATTTAGAGACCGTGCTCCCCACCTCCTGTGCGCATGCATGTGCCCTAGAAGGACCCCTGGGCCTGCTGAAAAAAAGAGGGAGGTGGTGGGCTCCAGTAGCTAGTCTGGGTGATGAAGGAATCAGTCCTGTGGGATGGATGGCAGACAGGGGCTCTTCTCCCTGCCCTGCCACCCTTGAAAGAGATGAAAGAGATGAACCTGTGTCCAGCCAGCATCAGTATTAAGTGGCCTAGTACCATATTTTCCACAAATACTGTGTGACACAGGTTCTCTAAAGTATTTCAGTGTGTCTTATTCTATAAATGCAAATGCTTTACTGTCCAACACATGTGAGTTGGAAAGAAGCTGCAAAAGATTTCCCCTAAATTACACAAAGGACTGGCCTGACTGAGGGACTGGCTGCTGCAGTTTTGACCTGTGATCAGCAGGAGCCTTGGGGCAAGATAATGACCCTTATAAAGCACATTTGCAGTCCTTTATTTCCGTCCTTCCCTCAGATTATGCCTTGCAGAAGAGACTGTCAAACTCTCAGTCCCACTGAGGCCCGTTCCAGCCTGGTTCAGAAGTGTTCATGGGCCCTGAATTGGAACCACCCAGGCAGAGTACCCACCAACATGCTGTTTCTAAGCCTTTTTTTTTTCCTCTTCAGCATTTCCTGATGAAACTCTGTATGTAACACATTCATAATTACAGTATGTAGAACTGGTCCCTCAAGATGTAGGCTGCCACTTACATGATTCATCGAATTCATTTTCCCTCTCTCCCTTTCAAGACATCTTCCTATTCTCCCTTTGATGAATCTAGCTCTGAGCCCATTATTTATACAGGGCACATACTGTCGCTGAACTAGTGGCACCCACGTGTATCTCCCTTGTTGCAGTAATGTTTTCCTAGTACTTAATGGTTGCTGTTAAGGTTAAACCAATCATTTTAGATATGATGAGGCAGGAAGACTGAACCACAGTTTAATATATAAACCAGGATAGCTTTCTTTAACTCTTTTCTTTCACAGAGAGCATTAATTAATAGAAATTCAGAGAATTTTAGTGGTTCTGTTTGTCTGATATTTAGCAATAACATAAAAGTAAATTTACCATGCCCTTTACTAAAAGTTGATTGGCTATCTAATTAGTTAATATGAAGCCTTTTTATGTTTTCTATGATCATTTTAATTTCTTGGTCAGTGAATTTCTAGAAAGTAACAAAAGGCAAAGTCCTCAGCTTGGAAAGTGATACTGTGGAATATAGTTTGAGTATAGCGGACAAGGTTAACAAATGGGGTGAGTGAAGATAAAGGAGATAGTATTTATGCTGGTAGGATTACATGGTGATTTAGTTAGAACATATTCTGGTCGTTAGTGCCACTATTTTAAATCTCTGTTGTTTGACAGAGCTATAATATAATTAAAGTCATAGTGTGTGGTACATTTATGTTTATGCCCTGTGTTTAGGAGGAGGAACATGTGTTTAGATGCCATAAAATGCAAAATATGTTTCTTATTCTTCCCTCCTCTGCATTCTGAGAAAAATATAAACAAGAAAATTTTGTCGTTTGGAATTATATAGTGCTGAGAGGACAGTATCTGCATCTTAACAATTAATTGAACCTTAGCTCTACTTTTACTGGTAAAAGAAAATAATTTTTATATTTGTTTAATTTGTACATTATGCATTTCTCCAGAAAATAACCTCCTGAGGTTTCTAGTTCTGGAAATAGCTGTTAATGTGGGATTTTTAAAAATAGTATTAATAATGTTATTCACTCAGACTAGTATCTGAAATTTCTCCTTAGAAACATTTTCATACTTTACAGGGCTTGCAAATACTATTTGCTATTCAAGGTTTCAAAAGAATAAAAGAATTTGGAAAAAATTGGACCTTTGGCTACAGCTTGCTAGAAGAAGTGATAAATGAGCTTTGCATTCCTCAGCAAGGTCTCCTTTGTAACTTTGCTGATACTGGCTAACTTTGGAGCTTTTCATGTATTGCCAGTCCCAGCTACACCTGTGAGACTGTCTTGGAGCTGCATCTGTTATTTTCATGCAGCAGATACTGTAATGTTGCAGTAGCAGCATTTGAACTCAGGATTAGTTGTAGGTTAAGTTCTTTAGGGACCAGGAAAAACAGGGTGCAAGCAGAGTTGTTTCTAAAAGACCAAGTGCTGCACATTGAGAGGCACTTCCTGGTGAGATTGCATGACTGCACTTTGCTCATAAATCATCACTACAGAGGATTGTGGCTTTCTCTTCAGTGTCAAGCAGACATTGTTTGCTAATGCCACACAAAGCATCTGAAACACTGTTCTTCCCAATACAGGGAATGGGCAGTCGTGCAGAGGCCACCACCTAGTAAGAGTTAAATATTCTCTCTCAAAGAATAAAAACTTAGATGGTCTAGAGTACAGGTTAGTAAATTCTACAAGAGAATCAATTGTCTTTGGAAGAGGAAAGCTCTTTCTTTTACTGTTTCTATGAATATTTATAATCATAAGCTTTGATATTGACACAAAGATACTACCGATTTATATTGAATCTTTCTGAAAGTTGGAAAACCAACACTGGAATCTTAAAATGGAGACAATACTGGAAGCTTTCTCTTGTACATTGTTCATTTGTACTGACATTGATTTTGGGTGGCAAGCAATACTAGCATAAAAAGAAGTAAAAGGCTCTTAATATTTGCACTATCAAATTGAGCACGAAGCACTGATGATTCATAAGTGACGCTGTAAATAGGCATTATTGATGTTACTGTTCTTGCCTTCATATGAAATGTTTTAGTTTCCTGGAAGCTCTTAGGACTTGTCTCAGGTTTGTAAAGAGTAGGGGAAAATTGTTTTTGCAATGAACATGCTGAAGTGTTATCTGGTTTCTTTTGGACGTAACTAATGTTAAAACTGTTCCCCAAATACAGAGAATCCATTCATAGCAATCATGGGGTAATGCTTGCTCTTAGCATATCATGTCAAGAGCTACGGGCTGTGCTCTGTCCCACTGTGAGATGCTCTGCATCAGTCTACCCCCAAGCATTTTAGACCCAATTGTATCCTGCTGGATTCATCCTACCCACTGGCTTTCTTAATGAGACTGGAGCAGAGCCCATTGCCTGAGGGAGCTGCCAGGTGCTCCTCCGGCATGGCCACTGTCCTTGAGCTGGAGAGGAAAGAGCCAGAACACAATGTACATTCCAGCACATGTGTGATGATCAGCTGCAATTTGACACTGAGATTTGACTGTATTTTCTGAACTGGAGAAATGCATAGAACAGGCTGTATGTAGGAGTCCTCCTCTAGCGACAAAAGCCCCTTAAAAACTGGTCAGAAGTTCCTGCCCTAAAGAAGTGGAGGAAAAAATAGGCCTGGAGATGCCAAGTAGCACAAAAAAAAAAAAAAGTTGAGGATTCTGTTTTCACCCTCCAACATGAGAACTGGAAATCCAAATGGAAGCTCCTGTATAGCTTACCCTGCTTTTATCCCAGATCTCATTCATTTTTCTTCTTTATAACAAAAGTATAAGGGGTAAGAGTATAAATGGCAAACAAAAATTAGAGAGTCTGAAAGTCCTATTTTCCAAATCTGGGAAGTCTAAATGATATTGAAAGCACTTCAGTTATAAAGTCTTAAAGTCTTATTGATTTACATGAGAGTTAGATACGTAAATACCTTTGGAAACCTGGACTGGAGAAATTGTAACTTTCAGAATTAGGACTTAATATCCCAAGTTGCTTTGAGTTTTTTTGCAAATGTTACAATCAGTTCTGACATGCTAGAAAGATTTTCTGCCTGGCACTTCATTATAAGACACTAATTAATTATCAAATATTGTAATAAATAACCATAATGATAAGATCATATTACTATTCAGGCTGGCCCTTGTGGCCTTCAATGTATGCCTGAACTTTTAAATATTTTTTTTTTTCCCCAATAATATTCAAACTTTGCTTAATGATAATTTATTACCCTAGACTGTTTCAGTATAACATCTCAGCTGATTGATTGTCAGTTCAAGTCTACACATTACACAGGAATTTTTTTTCCAGTAAAACTGAAGCTGGAAGTCACGTCACAACTCAGTGCTCTCCAAGTAGGTGCTTTAAAAGATGGTCTCTGAGCAGGGGCTACCTATAAATCCCACAATTTATTACGTTCATTAGTATCTAGATAAAGGTTATTAGGCAATCAATCAGGGCCATGTCTCATTACCCTTTAGTAGTTGGGATGTTTTCGAGGTTTTCATTAGGGAGTCAAGTTATTTTCTTTCCTGCTGCTGAACAAAGACCTCCTCCAAGTGGATGTTGTCTAAATTGGAGTATTGAAACATTAAGGTCAGACCACGTGAAAAATGATGATGACTCAGGCAGTTTATTAGCTCTCCTCAAAAGAATACAAAGGAGATGTTCGTTCCAGATGGAGAAGTGGATGAGTCATTGAAAGGGCAGCTAATGTGCAAGGACAGTGGGGGAGGACGTGACATGGCAGACAGAGGTAGTAGCTATCAGTGCAGCTTTGGCTGTGAAGATAAACCAGAATGTGAAGGTTTCTGGTGTGTTCTTTTATCTCACTTTTAGCTGTGAGATTGAAAAAGCAACAGCAAGGTACTGTCAGGCCATTTCCCCAGTAGACTGTAGGAGAATGGATTCAGTTTGGATCAGCGGTCACAGGACTGGGGGGAAAATTCTCTGCCCATTGGAGCTGCACTCATGTATGCAGGCAGGGAATTAGCCTCTGGATGCTAATCTGGTGATCCAGCCCTTTTCATTCTTCAACCTGGGGCTGGAAATCTTATGTCAGTTGCTTTTCTCAAAGCATTTCAGCATTGAGTCCCTGTTTATCTGGACTCTTCAAGTACAGAGGCAAGAAAAATCACCAAGATTTAAAAAAAAAAACAAAATTGAATTTATATAAATGTCAGCAGAGGTTCTACCCCAGCACTAGGAAAAAAGTTTGAGAGTTTCCTATGTATATTGAAACCACTTTACTCTGCTATCCCATATTATTAATAATACTTTTATCAGTATTAACGTTCAAGATAGGTGTTCACAAGAGCTCTTTGCTGTAAGTCAGTAACCACATTAATTTTGCGTCTGTGTGTATGTATTGTGCATAGGGATGACTAATGACTGCACAAGTTGTGTGAGATTTACAGCCTAAAATCTAAGCATGTGTGAAACTAGACCTCTAATGGCTCAAATTTACTGAATTTTTGCCAAAGATCTCATGGAAACTCAGACTGTATTTTGCATTGGGCTTGGTTTCCTGACCAGTGATTTTAAAGCATGCATAACGCATCCCTGTCCTCCTCTGCTACTAAAGCCTTTGCCTGTCCTACTAAAGCTTTTTCCAATTTTATGTTAGGATTTTGTGAGTGTAACTCCTGGTGTAAAACTGAGCTGTTTTCATTGTGCATCTCAATCTCTAACGCCCTTCCCATGAAGTTGATGATACTTGAGGAAGGAAAAGTTTTTTGTTCTTACCGCTCCATCCCGAGCCGTGGAGTGGTGTGTGCTGTTGTCCTGCAGCACTGTGGGTTTACAGTGATTCACTCTTCATGGGGTTTTATCAAGAGTTGTAAATGTGGACCAGGCAATGATGTTTTTATCATTTTTTCCTAGTGAAAGTCGAGCTTTACTGTCAGACAATGCAAGCGTGATAGGGGGGTAATTGCCTAACACTCTTCAGGAGAGGTCTGGGGAGCAGGAAAGTCTGTGACTGATGACTATTGTATGATCCACTTTGCATAATGGAGGCACGAAGTTATAATCAGCACTAGACAAATCACTGCCATGGAGTTGGTCAGTGTGATTTTGAACAATGCAAAGATTGACTGAAATTACTGACTTTTATTTTTGATGATGAAATTAGTCAATTTTGATATAACTGCTACTTGAAGATAAAGTAGTTCAAATTTGCGCAGCTGAGAAGATTACTCCAGAGAAGAATACCAGGATACCAAGATATGCTCTGATATAAAGGTTAATATGCGAGGACTCACATTTGTAACAAATCTTAGAATAGATCACAGATATGTGATTTTGAATTGTTTCTATTGAAATTTATGGATACATCTATTCCAGAGCAGAATCAGGAAACCTGCTCTTAAGTATTCCTGTATGTCACCAAAGTAACTGGGAAATGAACTTCCATATGCTACTTTTAACTGGGATGTGCTCAATTTGCTGTTGTGTTAAAGGACCTGTTGTAAATTAAATTTGAAGCTGCTTGAATGCTTACCAAGTTCTTTGCTACATCACTAGGAGAATGGCATGCCAAAATGACTGAAAGTTAATATCATGTTCTCTGACATCAGTCTAGTGATATATAGTTCACAGAATGAATTTCCATTGTCAGTAAAACTTTAAAAACATTTACATATATCAAACTCACAATTCTGAAACCCTGTAATGTCCTTTCAATGTATGCCATGGATCCTGGAAGCAAAGTGACAGCTATATATCTTAGTGGATTGTTCATTATCAGCTGAAGACAGAGATATAATATCATTGTGCATTTACTACTGTGAATGCCAGTACAAAGAGAAATAAAGATAGAAAAATGGATAATACTGTTCAGAGATTCTGATTTTGCTTTGGTGACAACATCAAATATAAGACTTAAATGTTTTCAGAGATGCAGGTATCTCTCTTTGCAATTCCTTTGACCACAGCAGGCTCTCATATATTACTTAATTAGGTAACCAAATAAATGCATGGTAGTTTGACATTACAAGGAAAAGCTATAAAAACATAGTCAGACCACACTTGTCTCAGAAATAAAATTCCCTAGATATTAATATGTAAAAAACCCTCCAAACTAACCAGAATTTTCTCCTGTATGTTCAGCAATGCATCGTTTTACCAGGATGCCTCCTCTCCAATCTCACTGCAAGGCCACACATTTACATGAACCACACAACCTGACCACATCCTGGCAGGATCCTTTCTTGGGAGCCAGGAGTCCAGCTACTCTGGGTGGTCAGCCTTCTCTAGGGATTTTGGTTACTCTCGCTGCTGTCTAAGACCAGTGGCTCATGTCAGCACTCTCTAGAGCTGCTTTGAAAAGCAGCAAAACCAGGACCAAAGAAAGAAACAGCAACTGGCATGAGTGTTTGAGGACTCTGTGGAAAGAAAGGTGACCTGTCAGGTCATATGCACAATGCATGCTCGTGTCTGTTGGCCTCAGCATTACTGTTGACCAACAGATAGCATCAGTTTCATCTTCATTGAATCACAATTAGCAAAGCAGTATACTCAGCAGTCCTAAGCTGGTTCAGTGCTCTCCTTATCTTCAGTCCTGTATGACTAAGCCCTTTGGGGAAAGGGAAGCACCGATCACATCCCTGGTGCTTTGTAACAATAATGCCGTGGTATCCCCTGGGAGACCCCCACCCATTTGTGAAGGGCTTCCGAGACATTCCTCTCAATTGACTTCCGCTCTGTCATCAATAACAGGAGCAGCTGAATAAAGCTGATGGTCTCAGAAGTGTTGAATCCACACATACATACACAAAGGAGAGGAGAACAGACTAGGCAGGCAGTAATCCCATTTCAAGTTTAATAGTCACAGTCTCAAAAGCCTGCTTTTAGCCTTTGCCAATATTCTTATCATTACTTTCTGTGCTGAGAATTGGAAAGCCCAGAGCTACACCTACAGATATGGTGGTTGTCATATCTTGTATGATTCATGCCTCCTACAAAGAATTTCAAGTGAAGCAGGAGATAGGAGCCCAAGTTTTACTTAAACAGTTTGCTATTGTTTCAAAGAAAAAGAATAGCAAACTCCACTTCTTAATAATATGTTTCTGCTGCAATGATGCGATGTATCCGTCTCATTCCTTTGGGAATAACTTTTTTACTGTTGTGAATGACTGACTGTGAACCTATGTTTAAACATGGAAGTTCATCCAGAACGATGGCTGCTGTATTGGTAGATGCAGTTCTTTGTGGTACACTATAGCTTTTGCACACCGGCTCTGGCATCCCAGGCTCTGGAATGCTCCTTATCTTTTGATTGTATTCTTTACACTGACCAAGCAGAGAGATGAGGCAGAAGGGACAGTACTCCAGCTCAACATACCACCCTCCACTTACCACCACCCTGCTCACATAGCAGGAAGTTTTCTGTTGCGTTGAGAAGGGATATTTGTGCTTGTCTCCAGCACGAGCACAGCTAAGGCTAAAGTATATGTTTCTGCTATTTGGACTGGTTGTCTTGCAGTTATTTTATTTCAAGCTAAGTTTCATGCTGTTCAGCATGTTCTGTGGTGGCGAATCACAGCGTCTCACGTCACCAAGCATATTCACTCCTGGCACAGCCCTTGGAGCTTAGAGTAAAGGAACAGAACTAAATTAAAGAGGAGCGTGGAGGTTTGCACGGGCTGGCACAGGACAGGACACATAGTGGAGGCCTATTTTTTGTGAAAGTAAGCAGTTTACTGTATGGAGGCTTCAGTTTTATAACTGCAGGTAAATGCAGGTGCATTTGTTCATTGGGAACAAGCATTAAGGCACCAGTAAATTATGCAGAAAAAAGTTTAATTGCCATCAATGTCTTCTCCATTTGTCATTCTACTAGCAAAAAATGACGGAAATAAGCTGGGAAAGGGAGAGTGGCTTTTCGAGAATGAGTTTCTAATTACAAAGCAGCAAAATTTTCTCATTGATGCCCTTACACATCTACTGATGCTGATGATCAAACTTTAGGTGTAAGCATGTTGTGTTTAGGTCCCGGTATTATACATGTCATTGTTTCTGCCAATTTCTACTAGTCTGTCAATATTTTAAGATGCCTTTTCCAAAGCTTGCAAACAGTACATTAATACCGTATCCTCATTGTATAAGGAGTGATTTTTCCTGTATAACTTAGCTCATTACCTTTTTCAATTTCCCCAGTAAATATATCGTTCTTGTATTTAGAGGAATGTAATGTAAATCCTTACTAGTAGTAAGTTCTTTCTGGAGGACAGCTGCATTTTTCATTGAATGTTTTTACATTTCAGCCTTTGATTACATTTCAATGTGCAGCAGTTACCCAATAACTCCTTGTGTTCGTCATTTGCAGCAGGGGCTGGCATCAGTGAACTTTAGTGAAGTAGGTTTTCATGTATCGCTTAATTGGGTCAAACCAAATATACGCGTGGTACTTTGGCATTACAAGGAGAAGCCATAAAAATGGAAATATAACACAGGTACATCTTGGCATGTTTTTTCTCTTGCTTACTTAAAAGCCTTTGTGCATAAGAATTGAGAATAAAAATATTTACATTCACAAAAATGAAAATAGCTTGAAAAGAACTGGTGTATAGCTAGCAGAGTGCATCCAACAGCACTGCAGGTGGAGGCAGCCTCTGCAGGCTGTCACGAGGTGCTGAAGATTTGTCTTAGGCTGATGTCAGTTAATTGATAAATTCCACATACTCATTTTTTACTGCTGATGCTCTATCAAACCAATAAAATACATCAACAAGAACGTCTTCAGCTGGAAGTCTGTTTCCATCCTGAGTGCACTGTTGGAATCAGAATGTATTTCCCTCTTTACTTTAGATAGATCTCTTATTATAAAATACTGTCAGAGAAGTAGAATTGCCACCCACCGAAACCAACATAAGTCATGTGCAAGTGAGAATATAAATGGATTTAGAGGTGTAGATAAGAGCTTTACTCTATTTGCTACACTCAGGTATCATTGCTGGTCTTCAGGCTGGGATACAGCTGTATCTTGGCAGAGCAGGTTACTTGGTGAATATCTCCTTTCAGCTGTGGACAGTAGGCAAATGTGTACGTGCTTGTTGATACAGTGAACCCTGATGTGTTACTAAGTCCTCAGAAGATAACTGATTTAGAGATCTGACCTCTCCCTACAGGGAGACAGCAGAGACCCACAAGTGGCAGCTGCCTTGAGAGCATTCATGAGCATTGTATTGTCTTTTATCATATTTTGCATAAATTGACTCTTTAGAGAAAAAGCCTTTTGCTGCAGTATACATGTGGTAACTTAGTCTTACATTTTCTCCTCAGCTGCCAGCTGCAGCTCTGGCATGTATGTTGTACTGTCTTCTGAAAGATGCTGCCTGCAACTATGAAAGGCCAAAGGAAGAAAGTATGTGAATGGTACAGCTCCAACAAGTAACCCGTGCTATAGCCTAATCAGTCACAGTTGTCTCCTGATTGTTCTGGACTCTCGGTTCAAGTCTCCAAATTTAGCTAAAAATACTCTTAGAAGCTATTAGCCTCCCAGCCCCAGTTACAGTGTTCTCCAACATGATGCTACCCCCACTGTCAACTACTTCAACACTTGCTACAAGGGATGACTGATCTCAGTTGTTGTCTTGAATTTATTTAGCATTTGGATGAGCCAGTAGCTGTGTTTCATATCAGCTTTCTCCCAATACCATCATAATGTAGGAAGAAAAAATTGTCTTTCTCAGTGCATAATGAGGCAAGTAGGAGTATGCAGTTTGTTTGCTCGCTGAAATTTTGGTGGTCCATCAGTTACCATGGTGATGGCAGTGTGACACTTAGAATTTGATAGCACACACAAGAAGAGGGTCCCTGCTTCGAGCAAGGACTAGGCAGTACTGGTGCATGTGAGAGACTGTGTGAGGCAAGATTCTTAATAGGTTATCATGCTTGGGGACTTAAAATTCACATTCATCAAGACATTTGTCATTCCTTTAACTCATTAAATGAGAAGATTCTACTTGGGTTGAAAAGTTTGTAGGATTTCTTTTAATTATTTTGGCAAGCTTCATAAATTAAGCTGTCTAAATGCACTGCAGATTTCTCTCCATCACTAATAGTTTTCTGCATGCTTCACGTGGGAAGGATTGTTTGCATTTAGTTATTTTTCCGCATATTTCTTCTTTCTTCTTCCCAATCTCTGTAGTATTACTGCTGCTGAAAATTTGAATCACTGTTCTCTGAGACTATTGGAAATATATGCATTTGGGTGATAAATTTGTTTTTCACACATGCAGCAAATATCATATGGAAGAAATTATTCTAAGGAACAGAAGGCAGAGAGCTGCAGGATTCAAAGTAATTTTCCACTGAACAATAAGGATTGGTAGCTAACAGAGGTGAATTGAGCTGGAATTTTAAATCTTAATCCTTTGATGTTTCGGGGTGAAAACTGGACTTATGAATATCTGAATCAGACACCACTACCCCAAATGTAGATTTTGACTCTGGGTGGGAAACAATAGAAGAATGGATCTAATTTACTGGTCTGGATATCTTGTGATAAAATATTTGCAAAAATTCCGTAAATATAAATTCAGACACCGATTTACCTTCTTTAGGAACAATAAAAATACACTTTCTCACAAGCATATTCAAGATTTCAAGATGCTTCTGAAAAAGTTGTAACAGCTGTGTAGTATTGGGTCATTTTGCGCAGCCATAATCCAGTTGTGTTATTGCAGTAGGCTTCTCATGAGTGTAAAGTAGGTTGTTTAGGAAACTTCTGTACTTTGTGTTGCCATTTAACTTTCACTTACAATTGTGGTTCTGCTACCTTACTCTTTTCTTTAGTGCAGAATACAATGAAAAAGACTGTGTTCAGATATTCCTGATTTGGGAAGCGGGAAGTACTAGGAAGCACCTCAGTGCACACTTTTACAGATGTTTTGCTGTACTGCACACTGCATTGTTTGTTTGGAATCTCAGACAACAGCCTGCAGTCATTCATTCTTCTTTGGATTTTCACTCAGCCATAGCCTCAGGTTCTGACTGGAGAAAATGGAAGGTTTCTTATATTTTAAGGATTTTATTCATAATTTTACAGTATGTAACTGCTGACTTTTCTACCACTGGGAGCTGTGGTACTTTCCATTCAGTTCAGAAGTCATTTTACATAGGGTGGCTGCAACCTTTTCTTCTGCTGCCTCTGATAAATATTATATGTCTGACATTTGAGCCTTGCATCTCACAGTCACCAGGATCCTTCTAATAGCAGAGCCTGAGGTCCTATTAGATGAAAAACCAACTGTGCTGACATGTAAGCATGTGAAATGCCTGTTCATTATAAAGTATTTTAAAAATGACCACAACATCCTGGCTAGGAGCAATTTCAGTAGCTGAACTGATCATGCAAAAGCTCCAGTTGGTTGACAGTGCAACATCTTGCCTACTGAACAGGACACCCTAGTTTTGTATTAACACTCCAGGATCTATATTAACTCTTTGTGACGCAGAAAAAAATCAAATTCAAGGTATTGCTCAGGATATACATAGTACCTCCGACAACTTAGCTGAACCAACACCACCCAAAATGCTACTTTTTTTTTTATCTATGACCATTAATCATTTGTTTATTCTTAATATTATATCCCAAGTGCATAAATCCTTAATATATTCTTAATATACAAAGCAATACTTGCATCGCTTTTTCCCTTTTATTTTAATTCCATGTTTGTAGAAAAAGGAGGAAGAGTAAAAATTCCATGTGGAATTTACTTGGAACTACCTGCCTGGCTCTGAGGTCAGGCTCAAAAACTTAATATGGTCAAATTATCACCAAAATTTCTCATATTTTAAAGTCTGAATAACTGTTTCTCTCCCCATATTACTTTCTCTTCTGTTCTCATAAGAAAAAAAGTCAGCCTTTTCTGTATCCATACAAATTTCCTGTTCATAATGCCCATCAGGAAGCTGCATCTTTACATTTGGAGACTCTGAAATGATCTGTCTAGTAGGTTCAAAATATAGAGCCAAGCAATGGAAATTGTAGCCCTACATTTAAGACTTTGAAAGGCCTTGGAAAATGCAGAGTCTAAAGAAGAAATAGACTTTCCCCTTAAACATAGCAGGCCCTGCCCTTATTCAACACAATTATTATTTATAAACATTAATAACGTTTCTCTTTTCAGATACATCATGTCAGAGACATCAAGAAAGTAGTCTTAATCTGTACAGAATTTAGACAAACTAGCAGGATAATTAAAAAAAGCATGAAAGATGGTATGAAAGAATTACTTGGTGCAGGGTTTAATTGGGTCTTAAACTACCACAGATCTAGAGGAGAGGCAGAGGCCCAGGGAGGAGAAGAAGAGCAAAGAGCTGAGAAATGAAGTGAGTGGTTGACTGTGAGCTGAAAGGAGAGAGAAGAGAGAAGGTGCCAGTCTTGGAGAAACCGGGATGCTATTCCAGGTTTAGCAGGTGGAGTGAAAGAAGCCCATTGACAAGGAGCTGAAAAGCATTCATATAACATTTCTGCAGTGCACATACCTCCCTTGCTCCGTGTTTCATCGATAGACACACATATATTATAAAACTATGCGTGGGAGCACCACATGGTGGTTTCCTACATCTTTTAAAAAATCCATATGAAACATTTCATGATTTACCACCTGTCAGCTTCTGTAGATTTTTTTGCTTTTACTTTTTCAGTTGTTGAAGACAAATGTTTTCTGTCATTTGTTGCTAGCTCTCTCTGCCCACCTCCAGCCTTCCCCCAGCAGCTGCAGTAAATCGGCATGGCCCTGGGTAACACTTCCTGGCTGCCGCTGACAGAAATCCCCCCGCCTGCCTACAGACCACGCTTGCTCTGTGCAGGGCTCAGTGGTGGAATAGGGACAGGAGTGACAGAAAGCTTGGCTTTTTGGTGTTTGGGAGAACAATGTGTGAAGAGTAACGTGGGCATGAGAAAAGGGGAGGTGGGAAGTGTCTGTGGTTTCTCAGGCTTGAGAGACTTGAGGGATGGTTCAGTCTGCACAGAGAAAATTTTCTGTGGCACCTAGATGGAAAAGGTCTCTCCTGAGTGAAATTCAGAACCTGTGCCTTAACTGGTTTCTATTCCCCAATCATACGTTAAACAGGATTCCAGAAAATGACAAACACATATGGTGAGACACAACAGCAACAGCAAGAAATGGTCTTCTCTAGAGGTGGTGAGAGAGAGGCTGAGTGTAGGTATTGGGGATTTCAAGGTGATGGGAGTAGCATGAGAATCTGGGTAGATTCAGATGGACTCTTACACATAGCCGAGGACTGCTGCTTGCAAATTATTTTCTTTATTTTGTACATCAATTCTCCCCTTTAGAAGAAAAAAGATAATGTATAAATCTGTCAGACTAGAAGATACCATAATAAATCTAACACATGCGTGGCATATTTACAGCTTTATACGTGCCATTGTTGATGGATCTGGACAAGCAGCATGCTAATTGCTGTTCTCCAGAGGGGTGAGGAGGAGAAGAATCATTAAAGAAAAGCTCCTTGGCATAATAAAAAATTGTGATTGTCTTTTCCAGCCTTCTTCTGTGTATCCATGGAGGATGGGCTAGGTTACCTAATTAAAAAAAAAAATCATGTATTTTGTAGGACATTTCCTTAATATCCTTACTTGAGAACTGTTTTCAAGAAGAAAAAGGATGAATGAGGCAGGTATCAGCCTGGACAAGGAAAAGCAACATTGGAATTAAAATGCAAAATGGATTATGTTTATTTGGAATTTTCTCTGTCATTTAGTAGAGGTTCTTTAATTTGTTTATCTCTCCCTAAAATTGCCTATTGAATTTAATTAAGTGTACCATAGATTTATGAGTCAGGGCAATATGAAGAATTTTTTTTTTAAAGCAATCTTATTTGTTCCTCGGATGAGTATTCTCAAAGATGTTGTAATTATATGCCTGGATTACTGCTGGCACAGCAGAAAGTTCACTGAAATACAGCAATTGCAGACAGGCAAGGCACATGTCATGGGCTCAATGAAATCTGTCAACCCCCATGGCCACACATCTACACCCATCTGCGTCAATTTCTTAAGAAATCATGTTGATGATGCATCTTTAAATTACTCATCATGGTCCTAATACTTTTAGATACATACATGATGTATCTCAAGTCGTGACATATCTCCTATAATCCCAGCATGTTTACTTTGCGTGTTTGTCTAGACTCTTCTCTTTATCTTTTCTTTCAAGAAATATAAAGGTATATCTACTTGTCTAAATTTATGCTTATACAAATGGCTAGCATATCTGGGGACTCAGTGAGATTTTGCCCATCCACAGTAGCAAAAACAATTGAGTCATTACATTTATCACAATACTAAAGAGAAGAAAAAGTGAGTTAGTAAAATTAGTTTTTGAATGTTTCTTACTACAGCATTCCAGATAGGTGGTGCATTAATGTTAATGAGGTAGCTAATCACAGTTTGTCATTGATGGATCTATAATCATTAATCCATGAAACTGTAGATTATTTCTCTAAATTGAGAGATAGTAAGGGAACTGAGCAGGTCTATTTCATGTGTTGAGCTCACTTGAGAGAAGAGCTGTCATTCCCGTGAATAAGGAACAGGTTATTCGTGTTCTGTGTGCCTATATGTATTGTTCTCAAATGTATTATATATACTTAAAATTGAATGAGCAGAGTCTGACCTAACTGTACCAAATTATATCTGTCCATATCTGTATGTACATATGAGCTCTTCTACCATAATATGGTATTTTATGTGGTCTTATCTCTTAGACTGTGCAGAGACTGCCAGAAAAATAATTTTCAAGCTTTAATTCTTTTATGACATTTATTTGACGAGTGTCTGAGTTTCAAGGGGAGGCTGAATGCTTGATGAGGAGGAAAGCAAAGACATTTACACAGGTGTGTTACATGCGAGCCTTGTTAAGTTTTTCTGTTCAGGTCCCTGAGTGTGAGATCCCTGGAAATCCTAGTACAAACTGGAGCTCTCCACACCCTTGGTTCAGGTCTGCAGTGGGAATCTTTAGGCTCAGGCTCTTGTAGTGGCACAGATCACATCCATTCAGGGTAGCCAGGGGCTGGGGCTGCCATGCAGGCCATGAATGAAGGAAACCAAAGTAATTGGTGCCCTTGGATACTGGGATACACTGAGTAACAGGGCTGTCCTTACAGTGTTAGAGCTATGAAACTTCAGTAATTTAACTGTAATTTTAGTCATAGCTGTCAGAGTCCTAAGAAGCATAATGTGTTTCAGAATCAACATATGCTGGCATTTCCAAAATTAATTTCTCCTCTACTCTAAGATTTCCACTTTATGGGAATCCTGAAATATTAGAATTTTCTCTGTGTTGTTGTCTCTGTGTCCTGAAGAGTTTTGATCTGTGTTGCTGCAGTTCTATGTTCCTTCTCTGGTCTTTGGTGCTTTCCAGGATGGGGAAATCAGATTTTATGCAGCAGCAGGCTCACTACAGAGTTATAAAATGACATAATGGTGTTTTTTCTTTCATTCTCTCTTCCTTTCTAATAGTTCCTAATGTTTTATTTGCCTTTTTAAGTGCTTCTGAGTACCAAGCTGATGTTTTCATGGTACTACCTATTATAACTCTGAGATAGCTTTCCTGAAAGTTAATAGCTAATTTAGAGTTAGTCACTCAATATGTATAGTTAAGGTTACTTTTCCATGTGTGTTACTTTACATTTATTTACACTGAATTTTGCTTTTAAGTTTGTTGCCTAATCATTCTGTATCATGAAATTCCTATGCAAGTCTGCAGTTTGCTTGTCTTTTTACTGCCCTGAATAATTTGTCACCACTAGAAAATGTTGCTACCTACCCCTGCCACCCTGTTTCCGTATCATTTATGAAAATACTAAATAGCACAAGCCTCAGGGCATAGGCTTCATTTGCAGTCTTACTATTTATTCCTACTTTAGTTTCCTATCTCTTAATCTGTTATTAATCCATAAGAAGACATTCCCATAGCATTTTATGGACCTTTGGTTGAGAAATCCTGCTGAAAAGCTTTAGAAAATTCAAGTACAGCATATAAACTGTCTTGTCTTTGCCCTACATAGAATCCTAACACGTTTTAGTGGCATGACTTACCTGTATGAGAACTCTGTTAACTCTGTTTTATTATAACAGGTTTGTTCCTGTGTCTTCTGTTTCCTTTGCTCATTATACTATGATTTGGCTGAGTGCAGACATACTTGCTGTAATTTGCTAGATCATCTAAAAACTAATCTTAAAAAACTTAGCACCTGTTGGCTTATATTTACCATCTTCTGCTCATCTGATGCAAATGATATTTTAAGTGATCAGTATAGCAGTTCAGGAGTTTATATTTAAGATTTGTGATGCTCCTCTGTGTCTTATAATGTGTTACTATTCCTTTTATCAGTTTGGGGTTTTTTTTTTTTTTTATGCTTCCTTCTCCTAACACATCAATTTAAGAAAAATCCTGTCATATACTCCCAAAGGTTGGTGAGTCTAAGTGGCTGTGCATATCCCAGCTACAGTAATTTATTAGCTTTTCTTCTGTAGCATTGTCCTTCTTGAGTGTTCCTCTGTTGTCACTTGGTCCTCCAGAAAGACTGATAGCCTACATGCTTTGGCTATGCATTAAGGATTTACTGTTAATTTTAGTGTCTTCTTCAAGTTGCTTCTCAACAAAAGTTCACAAGATCTTTTATTTTCTTTTCCTTTTTTTTTTTCTTTTCATTTTTTCATATAGCTTGCTAAATATTATGTTCTTTCCTTTTTTCTTTCTTGGAGAATTTTGCACTCTTTGAAGCATGTCTTCTTGCTTCTGGTAGCCTCTGTTATTGAACCATGCTGATCTTTTTGAGCTATTAAAGGGTTTTTTTGATATGTTGTGTGTTTTAGCTGATGTCATTACACAATCTGTGACCTTTAAAAATATACGGTTTTGGCTGCTGCTTCTTATATAGTTCCCTTTTTGAAATTGAGCACAGGTACAAAAGATTTTTCATTTCTTCTATGAGAAATGTTATATCTGACTACATTATGGGACTCTTCCATAACACTAGGCCTTTGAAAGCAATATCCTGAATAAGGTAACAGGCACCATTCAGTATGAAGTCAAGAGTTAGGTTTTTTCTTTTGATCCCTAACAAGTTTCTCCAAAAAGCAAATAGTTTCTAAGTATTTTGTCTCAGTATCACCTACATTGATACCTACCCAGTTTATGTGAGTGTAGTTGAAATCTTCCATTATTGTTGTGGTTTTTGTCCTTAAAAATACTCTTCACAGTCATTGCCATCTTTCTGGTAAATCAGTGATATAAACTTAATAACGTCTCCTTTGTTACTGAGAACTGCAATTGTAATCCATAGTAATTCTGTTTCTTGTTGATATATTTTATTTGTCAAATTTCATTCTGAACTGTCTTTAGTAAACAGCCCATATATATTTGTTCTGGCTTATTTTTAGGCTCATATTTAGGACTTTGCTACAGCTTTTATTTGATGCTTCCTAGTTGCATTCTGTTGATTTTTGTCCTATGCTTTGCTGGAGGATACAGAGCAGTTCTAACTTTCCTTCAGGGAGAATTGTTATCCTAAACTCTTATGTTCTACTCCTATCAACTTTCTCTGCTTTTTTTTTTTTGGCTCAGAAACATTCCCATAGAACCATTTTAAGTTCCAGCACTGAAATAAATTTCCTTGAGAGTTAATGCCATATTCATCTCTGGACAAACATCTGTCAGGAGTGATATAGAGGTGTTTGAACCTGCTTTGAGGCAATGAGATGGACTTTATGACCTCCAAGCATCCCTTCTAGCCCTATCATTTCTTTTAAATTGATAACTGGGTAAACAGATGCAACTTCTGTAATCTCAACAAAGTACCAGATCCATATCTCTTTTTTCTGTGGCTGGAGATTGGAGCTCCTAAGATATAAAGGTAGTGGATATTCTATTGAAGTTCCAGAGAGATGGGGATTCAGATGTATGCTAGCTTTTTATTACTATTACGATTGAAGTAAAGAAAGATCTTTTCTTCTCCCCAAATTCCTTATAATATTGCCAGCCGTAACTCCAGCAAATAGGCAAGCTGTGTTTGCTTTTAAGAAAGATAGTGGGTTGTTTTTTTTATTGGTGATGGTAGTATGTTCCCAGTCCTTCAAAATATCCTGTCTTTAGTCAAATTATTTCCTATGACGTGATGCAACTTGGCAGAATTCTTTTGACCATATTAGTATGGTCAACTGTGTTGAAAAACACAGAAGCAAAACCTCACACACTAATAATAGCTGCAAAGAAGAGATGAAACATAGATTTTTTTTTTTTTATTATTAATTTCTATTTGTTGGTAAAAATGTGTGCCACTGAACAGCACACCTCTAGTTATTGCTGTCCTTAGGTAATGATGCAGCCTGGGTTAAGTAGAGTACTTATGAATCCTAATGTAATACCTTCCTGCCTAAACGTACTGTCTGTGAAAACACTTTGGCTTTCAGTCTATTTGTCTAAAATAGCACAAGGGGCAGTCATACCACACTTTATTCCACTTGCATTCAACACGATGCTTGCTAAGAATAGGTGGATATCATATTGTATAAAAAGTAGCATAATGGCATGTGACTGTATTTTCAATGAGGGAGGCAGTATGTGACTGTACTGTCAATAAGACTGCTGCCTCACACTTTGTTATGCAGTTCCTGCTTTCACGAAATCAAAATCTGGATGACTCATCGTATGCGTTCAAATATTGTTATAGTGTATCTTCATTGCACAAAACAGTATTTAAGACTTCCTAATCACATTACAAATAATCTTGATAATTCCACACGGTGCTGATAGTGAGCAATAGACTTCAGGAAATATTTTCAAAATATGTATTATGTAAAGATACAGACACTATATATATCTATGAGGTACACAAAATCCCTGACCAGAAGCTGCAGAAGGTTGTAGATGAAAGCACTGACAATGTTATTGAATTGTTAAATAGGAAAATTAACACAATTAATATGACTTTTAATATGTCTTATTACAGCTAATTTGAAATTTTTCTTGGTAATATCAAACTAGTTTCACTATTATAATCTACTTAATTGTCCCTGGTAAAACTTCAAGATGCAAGTCACAAGGATATAGAGATAAGTTTCTATGCTTTTGAATTTGAAATACAGAAAAGATTTAGAAGATATGTTGGAGATGTTAACAAAAAATGTGGGAGTGGAAGAAAGAAAGAAACATTAACCGAAACACAGTACTGAATGACTGAAAGAAAAAAAGATATAAAATTTAGTGTTTCAAAAATTAATGCACGTGGGAAAAATAAACTGCACTACAGATACACAACAGTGGACTCTAAATCCTCTATTATTGCTCAGGGAAGAAATCTTGGAGTCATGGTGGACCTCTCCCTAAAGCATTAGTACATTTCTTGGCAATAAAATTGAATTTGAAGCACTATTAGTAAAGGAAATAAGAACAAAGCTGAGAACATTTTTATGCCAGCATATATTCCCCATTTGCCCATGTGTTGAATGCACAGTTCTGGCTCTGCCCTGTCAGTGAGGATGTACCCAGTGTTGGAAATGCATGGAGAAGGGTAACACGGATGGTCAAAGATGGTCAAAAGCACTAAAAGGTTTCTCAGAGAGGAGATGCCAAATGGATTTGGATTCATCCATCTAGAAAGGGAGATGAATGAGGGAACAAATGATAGTTATCTGTAAAATCATAAATAATGTGAAGAAGGCAGGTAGATAAGGAACATTTATTGTTTCCCATAAGAGAAAACTGGAAGTTCCTTAAGCTTTTAGGCAGAAGATTTAAAAAAATGAAAAGGTGCACTTTTTGTACATACTCAGTTGGAAAATTCATTATTACTGTAAGATTTTGAGTACAAAACTGTAAATAAGTGTAAAAAATAATTAGGTAGCTTTCTAGAGAATAGACACAGCAATGACAATTAAACACAATTGCTTGGATACAGCCACTGTTTGGGTCAGGAAAATCTAAGATGTTGATACCTGGGAGATATGAGTATACGAATCAATGGAAGTATCACTCCTTTTTTTTATATATTCCTTCCTTCCTGGTCACAGCTGAAGACAATTATACTTAAGACTAAAGTAACTTTTGCTTAGACCTAGTACAGAGGTTCCAGTGTTCTCACCTGTAGAACTACCAGGCAATAACTCAAGATGATTATAAGATTTTTATGTGCCGTTGAATAATTCATAATGCCCAGTGTTTATGGATCTGAACCAGAGATGAATGAGCTAGATAGAAAATGTGGTGTCTGGTAATTCTGGACCTCTGGCTGTCACAGTCATCTGTTAATTTCCAGTACATGGTTATGAAATGGTGATACCACCTCTGCTCTTCTTTCTATTCTTACTACTAATGGGCCCCAGTCCTCCCTTTTTGTCTTGGATTGTAAACTATTTGGAGAAAAAAAAAAAAAGAACAAGCTCAAAAGAACAAAATATCCTTCTGTGAATATTGCCTGATTTTTGGCTAGAAGCCTGAAGACACAACTATAGTAAAATTACGTTGGTAAGCAGGAGGCAGCACAGCTTCCGACAGATTTGCGTGTAAGTTGAGCTCACCTCCATCTCCTCTCTGAGGTCTGCAGCCTCCCTGTCCCACCCCCTGCTTGTCTGAAGGGGTCTGCGGCAATGTCTCATGTGATGTGCCAGCCGCCTGGCTAGGCACACATATGCAGCAATACGCTGGGTCTTGTCTTTTAGCTATAGCTTTTGATGAAATATGCAGAAATTTGTATGTCTGAGACCTTTAGCCTTCTGTCCGATTGGCTGAAATTGTTCAACAGGTTCAAAATGTGCTTGAGGGAAAATAGCAAACTGACAGATGGCCAGGCAACACAACGACATATGCCTCATTTCTTGAAGAACCAGGTTAAAAATACATCATTATAATAGACTTCAAGAAGGAAAGCAAAGAGTGACAGGAAAACAATAGGTTAGAAAGTCAAGAATTGACTGTTTGATATACACTTCTCTCTCTGCATGGTCCTTCAACTTCAGTGGGAAGTGCCTCCTGTTTTTACATGTCTTTTAGAGCTTCAGGTTTTCACTGAATTTGTTGATTCCATCCCTTAGCTCTGACGCATCAAATCTTTCTGTCTTGTTCTGATAGACTATGCCACGTTGGGATTCATCACTAGTAACTGCCACTAGGGAATGTGTGAAATTAGAAGCCGCTTATAGCATGTAGCTGTAAGTAACTTATAGTATGTAGTGTTATAGTATATATCTATTAGCTTTAGTTATAAATAGTGGGTTAAAGGTCTCGTAGAAAACTAAAAAGTGAGGTGAGTTGTATATTGTTTAAATTCCCTTTTACAAAGTTTTCTGTTAAATTAGTGTTCTTGAAAATGAAAGATTAATAGCATTGGTTACAGCTGTGTAATACTGGCTGGTGTTTTGCAAGCTTACCAACTCCTTCTAAACTTGACTTTTAAAAGCCTGCTTAGTGAAAATTCCTAGACCATTTTAAAGACTTTCCTAATCATTCTCAAGGAGTGACTTTGCTGTGCTAAATGTTCTTTGAAATTAGTGGGAGTTTTCCATAACTGAGAATGTGCAGAATCACTTCTGAATGTTCTAGAGAAGGTATGTGGATAAATAGATTAAAATAATTTCACAAGGCTATTTTTCACTTTGAAATTGATTCCATGCCCACTCTGTGAAGTCAGCACATGAACACAGTGTATCGTATATTTTTCACTCTTCCGCTTTTCTCAATTCCCTGGTCATATCAAGATGGACAAAGTATCTTCTCTTCCTCTGCATTTCTTTATTACTCAGTGGCTACAGCTGTCGTCATACTTTAGTTGAAGGAGAGCAACAATCTAAATGTTTCTCTTTGTTTTGCTGCACCAGTTTTATTTGTGAGACGGAATTTTTGTGAAAAGCTGTCTGCTTATATTGGAGGGTTGTAACTGTCCTTGTGTGGGCAAAGAATATGTATTAAAAATGGAAATCAGGAAGAATTCTTCTGCTAATGAGAAAAAAAATTATTATCTTATACACAGTTCGAGAAGTAGGATTAATATTCTTAAATTTTTAGTAGCAGCAGGTTAATTAAAACAATCACCTCTCCCTTTTTAATGTTAGGAAACTGCTTCATCCCGTGAGAAATAATATTATGAAATGTGTTAACTGCAGCACTTCAGGATGACAACATCCTGCACACAGTAGAAATAAGCAAGAACTTTATCAGTTCTCTGTCATTCACAGTATTAGTAAACAGGTTCAGCAAAAGGAAAACTCTGCGTCTGATCTTTTAATTATCTTATACTATAAAGGTATATAATATGTAGATCACATCCTAGTTTCCTTTAATACATGAGTGGTCCATAACCAGGAAGCTAATTGCTAATTACTAATAAAGGGCTAATTACATGAGAAGGGAATCCATGGTAAGGTATATACATGCCCAGTGTTTACACTCACACATGCAGAGTAATGTTGCTATGTTACAAGATATTACTGTAAAAACAAAGAAGTGGGTTTTGCTGAGTTCCCTGAAGCAGACAAAATGTTGTCTCTAGCAAAGTCTGCCAATGGAGACTATCAGGTGGAAGCAAGGTAGGTCTAATTAAACATTTGTGCATTTAAACTCAGTCATTGCATTTGACGTTTAGTACAATCCATTTAAAAGTTGCAATATTTTTATTTACTGTGTTAAATTTTCTAAAGTTGCTTTAGGACAAGATATTTGAAAGAAATTTAATAAACAAGCATCCCTAGAGCACTGGAAGATACAATTGCAATCACTCTTCTTACCCAGCCTTGTCTCATAACTCATTGGGTTACGGTTAGTGCTGCTCTGCTGTCACAGCAGAGTCTGCCAGCACAATGACTGTAGTGAACTGATTTCATCAAACTGGTGTATTAGAGGCAGATCGTTCCTCCTCTATTCTTTTCCCAAGTGAATCTGTTTGCCTGTTACCTTCCAGTCCTCTTGCCCACTTCCTGTGGCTGGCTCACCGGAGCTTTCACCTGCAATGCTGTAATCTGTTACTGTGTGACTGCTTAAATATTATATTTTCACAGAATCGCAGAGTCACATGGGGTTGGAAGGGACCTCTGGAGATCATCTAGTCCAACCCCCCTGCCAAAGCAGGTCCACCTAGAGCAGGTTGCACAGGAACCTGTCCAGGCGGGTTTGGAATGTCTCCAGAGAAGGAGACTCCACCACCTCCCTGGCCAGCCTATTCCAGGGCTCTGCCACCCTCAAAGTAAAGAATTCCTCCTCATGTTTAGATGGAACTTCTTATATTCAAGTTTGTGCCCATTTCCTCGTCCTATTCCTGGGCACCACTGAAAAAAGACTGGCCCTTTCCTCTTGACACCCACCCTTTAAGTATTTATAAGCATTGATCAGATCCCCCCTCAGTCTTCTCTTCTCTAGACTAAAAAGACCCAAGTCCCTCAGCCTCTCCTCGTAAGAGAGATGCTCCAGGCCCCTCATCATCGTTGTAGCCCTCTGCTGTACCCTCTCCAGCAGTTCCCTGTCCTTCTTGAACTGGGGAGCCCAGAACTGGGCACAGTACTCCAGATGGGGCCTCACCAGGGCAGAGTAAAGGGGGAGGATATCCTCTCTCGACCTGCTGGTCACACTCTTCCTGATGCACCCCAGGATTCCATTGGCCTTCTTGGCCACAAGGGCACATTTTTGGCTCATGGTTATCCTATTGTCCACCAGGACTCCCAGGTCTTTCTCCTCAGAGGTGCTCTCCAGCAAGTCAGCCCCCAACCTGTACTGGTGCGTGGGGTTATTTCTCCCCAGGTGCAGCACCCTACACTTGCCTTTGTTGAATTTCATCCAGTTCCTCTCTGCCCTACTCTCCAACCTGTTCAGGTCTCACTGTATGGCAGCACTGCCCTCCCAGTCAACGACCCCTCCCAGTTTTGTATCGTCAGCAAACTTGCTGAGGGTACATTCCATCCCCTCATCCAGGTCATTGATGAATATATTGAAGAGGACTGGACCCGGTACTGACCCATGGGGCACTCCACTTGTTACAGACCTCCAACTAGATTCTGTGCCCCTAATAACAACCCTCTGAGCTCTGTCTTTCAGCCAGTTTTCAATCCACCTCACTGTCTATTCCTCTAATCCACACTTCCTAAGCTTACCTATGAGGATGCTGTGGGAGACTGTCAAAAGCCTTGCTGAAGTCAAGGTAGACAACATACACTGCCATCCCCTTATCTATCCAACCAATCATGCCATTATAAAAGGCTTTCAGGTTAGTCAGACATGACTTCCCCTTGGTGAGTCCGTGTTGACTACTTCTGATAGCTTTCTTTTCCTCCATATGCTTTGAGATGGCACCCAGAATGAGTCATTCCATCATCTTTCCAGGGATGGAGGTGAGGATGACTAGCCTGTAGTTTTCTGGATCCTCCTTCTTGCCCTTTTTGAAGACTGGGATGACATTGGCTTTCCTCCAGTCCTCAGGCACCTCGCCTGTTCTCCAGGACCTTTTGAAGATGATTTTAGATATTATGTTTTGGTTGTGTCTAGATTTGCATATAGGTGTTGTGTATTATTTTACATAGCTGATAGATTTTTTTATTTATTCCCTTTATTATCAGTTTTCAAGGATTATGTTAAAAACAAACTCACAAACCCTTTACAATACTGATGGAATAAAAATGTCTTTGACTCTGCCGGACTACTCTTCGGTGATAGCCTTCATCCCCTGGGGAGCTGCACCTTCAAGATGCCCAGATGAGTCCCATTGCAGATGCTCCCATTGCACTGTACTGACCAGGTGGTCAGACGGAGGCAGATCACCTTCTCGGTTGTCTTTTATTTCCATGTACTTTTGAGAATCATGTCATGCAATGTAATACACAAAATCTGATCCTGATCGCCATCCTGTTGGCTTCTCACTAGTTTTCTGTGAAGAGATCTCAATGAATTCAGATTCTGAAGTGAGTCTAGTTAGGCTGCTAGTGCTGCCAACCCCAAATGTGGAGAATAATGAATGATGGTCAGAAAAGGTTCATTCTTCTTTCAGGGCATTTTTCATGAGAAATGATCTTCCACCTGTGAATCTTTTTCCCTTCCCAATACTGAATATGTAAAGTTTGGTGTCCAGGTAGATTTTCATTGTGGGACTTGGTGAATTGTTCAAATTCTCTAAGGCGCTAATTTCAAGATAAGACATTTTTTAATGAATTAGGCAAGTGAACTTACTACACTATGAAAGTGTTGTAATGAAATATAAGTTTCTATTTTCAGAGTGGTTTTAGATGGGATTTGCAAGACATTTCCATATATGGCATGGTTTTGCCTGTATGGTGCAAGATAATTCATGCAGTTTGAAATAATTTCTACCAGCTCTTCTTTGGATCTATCAGAGAGTATTGCTATTTATAAAGCAACTGTAAAGTAAATTAGATGCTTATCACATTAATTGAAATATATTACAGTGTATAATATTAGGATAGCAAATCTAGTGTGTACCAGATCATATATGTTAGTAATACTCTACTGCAAGACACTGAGAGAACCATAGTAGTTAAAGAGAATCAAAGGGCTTCTATATGTTTTTTCTTTGTCTTGATGTTTAATGAAAGCAACATTATCATCAAGCTTTATGCTGGTGCTATTTAACTTTTAACTTACTGTGTTCATATTTCTGTATTAATTACATAGTTCAATTCAAGGGGCAACTGTTATGTTCACTAATAACTTAGACATCCACTTCACTTAGAGCTGAACATCAAAAAATCTCATATTGTAGGATTATATCCACTATCTACGGCCCTCTGATATCGTCAGCTTCTGAAAACAAAGGGTAGTCAGATAAATTGACTCTTTTATTCCTCCCTGGGGGCACTTGACAAGAAAGGGAATTAGGGCTGTTAGCATTTAGCCTGTGAAGCCTTTAATAAAATATTTTGAGTCCCTGAGAAATTTCAATCTGGCAAATATGATTCAGACAGGGGGTCAATTGTCTGGAGGTGGAATTAATGTACTACTGTGTTGTGTTAGCACCAGATGAGAATGCTACCATCAGGTGTGGAGTAGCTGTGGGTAATTGGGATAGTGCAGCAGGTCAGCAGATGCTGTAACAGATAGTGATTTATCAATACTCAGAAGAGGAAATTAAAAATTCTGTTAAACTTGGGAGCTTAGGAAGTTTTATGTTGCCATGCCTTGTTACAGCTTATATATTGGATTGCGGTCATGCAAATTCACAGTGTGTTTCAGTTGTGTGTGATGATTTCAGTGTTTACCTTACAATGGGTGAGCCTTGGCTGTTCACAAAAATCTCAAGTGTGGATTTGACTGCTAGAATTCTACAGGTTGATGGTTCAGCAACCCAGAAGCAACACTGAAGATGCTCAACGAATAAAATGGTAAGGAACAGAGGGGCATAGTAATAAAATATAGTATTTTGAAATTGTCTTTTAGAATTATTATACAGGGTGAAACCAGAAATAAGTATTTTTAGATTAGCACACTGAGTTAATTCCCATTGCAATTTTTAGGCTTTGCCTATGACTTTTAGTACCTGGCCAATAAAGTATGTCTGAGCAAACAGAAAGTTGAAATGTATTTGATTTATCTGTTGGGGGCTTTTTCAGGTATCTCTTTACCAATAAATTGATGCATGACACAAAATAAAGGAGAGTGTTTGCAAAGTGTTTCATTAAGGTTAAGTTATGAGAGCATTACTGCTCTTGAACAATACCTAAATTTATGGCTGCGTACAGCCTAGGGCTGGAGCTTATAGGTATTACTCCAGCTGCATCTGGGAGGCAGGAGACTAAAGGGATAGGCATAGAGAAAAGAAGAGGTAGAAAAAACTTCTGAGGTAAACATTTTTGCTTTTGACAGGAAGCTGATTGTGGCTAAATTTGTTAAAGATTTGGAAAGGCATTGCATGAACAACAAGAATGCCTATATTTTTGGTGTAGGTGAAATGAGAAATGAACATAAAGAGATATATAATTCTGCTTTTGATTAATGCTAACATATCATAGAAGCATATATGTGTGGGCCAGATAAAGTTACCTTTGTGTTTCATTGTATTCATGGGTGTCTACCTTATCCCGTTTGTTAGGCAGTGCTGTATTCTTCCATTGCTTGGTTTTTCTGACCATAGGGAGAATGTTTGAAACACCTTCATCATCTTTGCTCCTTTTTGCTTCAGGCTGTTAGCACGGGTATTGCAGATACCAAGAAAAATCGCATATTCATAGAGAGCACTTTGTATCAACAGGCTTGAGGGGAAACAAGCTGCTGGAGGCAAAAAGCAAGCTCTACTTGAGGATATTTTTGAAATACGAAAGAACAGTACTTGCCCTTAATAGCTATTATGGAATAGCTGAACAGTTTTGCTGGAAAGATCTGCAGAACCATGTGCTAATGTTCTTCTTTCACATCACTCATAGGTTTTCTGTACATTTCTTTCCTAAATAGGTACAATGTGTAAGTGTAACTTTGCTCTTAGTAGAGAGAGACTTGGAGAGTTTTACTTAAGCTCAGAGTTCAGCCCCTGTGGGAAGGTGCAGAAAACTTTGTGCTTTCTTAATAAAATATCACAAAAGAGTTGTAATCCAAATTTCTGAGAAAATGAGGACACACTGAAAATACTGTGAAACTGATAGAATGGCACAAATATAACAGGGGAGAGAGTTTACTCCAGAGCTTCTCATCTCAACAAGTTCAGTATAGTAATACATTATTCAGTCTTGTTTTACTGGATAAATACAAAACACTAATTTATGTATAATGGAAGACAGAGATTTTTCCCTTTCTAGTATGTGTGGTCATTCATTTGGAATGATTGGTTACACAGATCTGCACATTGCATGACAGTGAGTTATTTTTTTGTTTTAAAATAACAGCATATAAAAGAAAAAAAATATTTTTCTGAACGATGTTTGCATAGCTGAAGTTTCTTTCAGCCTCTTCAGAAGCCTCAGGCTCTTCTACCTGGGCATCACAGTTCTAACCTACAAGTGTGATGTGCAAAATCTGGGTTCCTGAAAGAGTATCCTCAGTTGCCTCCAGACTTAACAACTGCAGAGGCAAAGCATGCCCAATTTGTAAAATCTTCTGCTGTTTCACAATCATGTATCCTTTGGGAAAGCAGCATTTGATGAGGACACAGTTTCAAATTTGACTTTGTATTCCCTTGGTTTTGGTGTTCCTGTCACAATCCTATTGTTAATTGACTGTAAGGAGCAATTTAATTTCCTCCCTCAACCTAGGGCTGTCTGTTTAGCTTCTCTGTATTTAGCAGAGGCCCGTTAATCCATGATATTAACTCAAAAGTCCATCAGTATAGCAGCAATAAAGAAAACTTCCTTTGGTTTTGGTCTCTACAGAATTCTGCTATCCTGTGTATGACTATTCATGTGGGAATCATAGATGTTGGCTCTCAGGGAGTTGAAACGTGAGTGAAATTTCCCAGTATGACAGGGCTTCCCTTGGTTATAAGTTTGTGACTTTTCCACACAGCCTCTGCAACTGATTAAATATATTTAGACAATATTTTTTTTGTAAGTACGTGTGTATCACTTTCAGTGTAGCTCTCTGTTAAGGACTGGACAGAGTTCTGGTCTTCTGGGGACATTTAAAAAAAATCTTAGACCTCAAGTCTAATATAGAAATCCCTAATCAATAGATGTCAATAACTCCTAATTTTGTAAAGCAGTTACCCTACGCTTCCTTGGCAAAAAAAAATATTCGTTGTACAGGAAAACCTCAGTTGCTATTTAAGATGTGTAGAATTAACTTTTAAAGAAAATCTATTGATGTAAATAAGAAACTTTTTACAAGTTTTTTTACCTCATTGCACCAGACATTTATATGGTGTGTGAATCCAATATAAAGATTGTCGTTTTGGGAAGTCTTGGGATTTTGGATAACATTGCTTGGTAACCCACCGATGCTGCAGAATATCTGATGTCACTGTTTTCAACATTGTACTCAGATTGGACTTGGTTTACAGAACTAGAAATAGATGAAAATTGCTCAGAAGAGCTTTGTTTTGGCAAAGCAGCAATTCTGTCTCTAATAAAAAATAGAGCTTTGTAATTGCAAATTGTTTCTTCGATGATGTCTTTAAACTTTTTCACACAGGCAAGTTTGTTTTAAAATGATGAAAAAGTAAATGAATCATCATAAAGTGACTCAGAAGATTTTTGCAAAGTGGTTGTCACGAGCAACTCATCTGAATCATCTGTAACAGTTTTTGTCAGGGAGGCGAGGTTGTCAGCTTTCGCTAAACAAGGAGATGCAGAATAGCAGCAGTGCGATTAGAGATCTCTTAAAGTCATTAGAATAATCTGCCCTACGATTTTGCTGATTTCAGACTACTGAATGGTCTGACATTAGTTGCAGCTAAAAGACAACATTAAATGAAAAAGACGTTTCTGAAGTGGAACGTTCAAGTTTTAGGTTATTCCTGCATTCAGATGTGATCATAACTTACAGTTTCTAATTACTCTGTCACATTATATTTTTTCCACCTTCTGTGTTGCAGTGTGTATGGAGAGCAACTCACTTCTGGCATCATTACTTAGAAAGCAGTGATAAGATTCATTTAATGCCAATCAATCAAACTGGAATCGGTTATATGCTTTTTTCTGAAGATTTCTGTGACTTTCCTGGGCAAAATCCTATTTTGAGAAGTGATTTAGACACTTTCAATACTTCTATTGAGAATTACTTAGGCCTTGCAGCGTGGAGCTATCCAGAAATACATCAATGTATTTATTATCAATTGCTCTTACAAGACCACTGTGATGTTCAGAGATATTGTCATCACTGGAGGGAGGGTGTAGTTTCAATCCGATGGGGAATGGCCAAAGGCTGAATCCCTTTAGGTGGCATTTCCTCTCAAATTCAGCTTTAGGCTATTTATAGGAAATTTTGGCTCAAATAATTACACAAAGTTGTAGTCAGCCATAAACAGGATTGTGTAAGGGAAATACAGGTTCTGCTCATGGCACTGTAACCCCAAAAGCTCCAACTTGGTATAAACTACCTGGAGAGCGCTGCGGAGCTGCTGGCCATGAGCTCTGTGTCTGTGGCAGCCGAATGCGCAGCCTCCGTGCCAGAGCCCACCCTGGGAGCCTGCAGCCTGCTCCCAGGAGGGAACACCCTTCTGGAGATGCGTCTTTGCCAGTATATTGTGGTTTGTTGTGCTCTGTGATTCACAGAAAATTACCCAATGAAGTTGCATGTTGTGTTTGGATTCCTCCTCTCCTCATTCTCACATTAGTGATAATTTCAACTTGCTAAAAACAAAAAGGAAAATTAAAAAAATTAAGGTCACATGTTTTTCTTGCAAAATACCAAAAATTAATCTATTGAATGTTCCTTTGGGCATATGCCTTTACCCTTGTATCTCTTTGAAAGCATAGTTGTACATCTGTTTCAGCATAATGAGTTTCCACAATATATGAAAGTGTGAATTTCCACAATATATTAAAAACATATTAACATTTCAATTCTTTATTTGATTCTGACAGCTGGTCAGTTATCATCTTCTTTCTCTAAAAGATTCTTTTTTCCATATACTTCCACTGGTTTTTCTTTTGGTCTAGGGATAAACCCAGCTCATAGAAATTCCTAATGCTTTTCTTTTGCTAATACATCCTTAAGTTTCTGTTCATTTTTTAGGTGTCGGCATCTGAAGGTAATTTTCCTCTTTTCTTCTCATTCTGTCTGTGGTTTTCCTTCCCCCTAAAACTGCCTTTACTTTTTATTTTTCCCTTTTTACCCCTGTAGATCGTTCTCCCCCCTCCCATTCTCACTAGTGCTCTGGAGCAGTAGCTGCACAAAAAATTCAGTTTCAGTGGTGCTATTTCTGGATGCTGCCATCTGCCAGGTTTTACTTCCATTTCAAACAAACTTTCAGTTCAGTTTCATCTTTCATTTGGAGGTGCAGCTGCTCATGAATGCTTGGTAATCACTGGTGTGCAGCACACACCTGTAGCCAAATATATAAAGGAAATAGAAAGAAAGAGCTATATATTCCAAGCTTGTTAGTTATTAAACAGGTTAGGCATGAAATGGGGACTCTGTTATCTTTGCTTGTGCAGATCTTTATTTTATAAACAATATTTTCTCAAAGGAGTAATAAAGAAGAGCAAACACAGAAGAAGGATTACCAAGCTCCTCTTAGAGTGAACCTTTGCCAATAACAAGTTTATCAGGGCAGTGCATGTGCAGGGGGCTTGGCATACTGTTAATTTGTCGCTACCACCAAATTAACTATGCTCTATTTTGTTTTCTTTCCAATTTTACATCCTTGATTACATATTCATAAAACTGTCCTTCCTTCCAAGCATAAATACAACTGCTTTGAAAATATAATTGTGTGTGTTTATCAAGCACCTAATTTGTTTTACTTGCCAGCTACTAATTACATAGGAAATATAAATGAATTGCAGGTCATATATTCCATTTGAAACACTAACAGAAAAACTTTCCAAATCACAAAATTGAATTTAAGTTGCAGTATGGGACACAAAATGTGCAGTACTCTCTCCAGCAGTACTAGTCAAAGAAAACAAACATTTGAGCCGATAGCACATTTAAATTTGTCAAAACATACTGAGTGATGTGCGCGTTCTGTTTAAAGTGAATTGTTTTGGTAGCCTAGAGAGCTTTCTCTCTCTTTGGTTTCTAGATAATCTGCGTCTATCACTGCTAAAACTTGTTTATAGTACAGATGAGAAAAATCAAATGGAAAACAGACTGAGAACACACAAAGATTTGGTTTTATCCACCATGTCGTTCATTTTACGTCTCATCCATTTTCTGAAAAAGATATGTAAATTCTGTCTTGCTTCCGAGTTGGATTATTGTAGCATCTCAATCCATTCAAAGTAATAAAATGAGATTTAATAGACTATGTTAGTTAATTGTTTAGGAAACATGGAGTTTTAATCACTGTGACAACCACAGATCTGGGAGTAGTGAGCAGAATGTCTTTTGCATATATAACAACTCTTGCAGAAATTTGGTATTAGCCAGCAAATTACAACTCTAACACTGGTCTTAAAACTGCTGCTTAGAATTTATATAACACTGAACAAACGTTACCTAATTAAGCTTAGTAGCACATTTGTGGGGTAGGTCACTAAACATAGATACAATCTTGGTTATTTAGAATTTCAGCAGTGGGAAAGAGGAGCAGGGACTTTTAAAAAGGAAACTGATGCTAATAGAGCATGTTATGAAGAAACAGATTATCCAGCAGGAATAGAGTTGTAGCTTTTAACTTTATCGCAACTCCGCAGCAGACACAGGGCTGAACTCATTGTATTATGTGCTTGTAAATAAGTTATTCTGTAGGTAATTTCAAACATACATGACTGGATTATCAGACAGGTATTTGTGAGCCATCAAAGCATTGTTCGTGGGATTTTCCCTTTAGTTTGCTGTAGCCTGATACTGATGTTCGTACTAGAAAAGCCTACTTACTTCTCCTTTCCTATGAAAACATGGGGAATTAAAATTGCTGCCCCATGGCATACGATTGGGCTTCCAGCCCTTGGTTATTTTCATATTGGGAACACCAACCATGCAGAAGCACAACCGTCAAAGATGAGGGGTACACATAGTGTTGACAGATGGGTACTATATGCTATCATTATCCATAATATAGGTGTGTTTGAATTGGGTATTTTGTTGAGCACTGGACTCAGACCAGGTGTGATAGCATCTGACCTCCAAGTAGGTTGAAAACTTATGTTGATTTCACTGTACTTCAGCTTTGATCCTATAATTAGTTTTTCCATGAAGTTTTCCTTCATTCATATTAATTGCAGATGTTGATGCTTCTGACTTGCTTATGCTTGTTCCACTTTCCCTATCTCTTTACGTTTCATGATTTTCATTTGTAGTTAGTTGTGTTGTCATCAAAGGAAGAGGTGGTTGGGGAAAATCACAGTTTCTAATGGTGTCTGCAGGTAGTTTAGTTTATTTATTATTAATAAACAGGAATGGACTGAGCACAGAAAATCTGGAAATAAACCTACTATCTAGAATACAAGGGTAGTGTGGTATCAGTGTGGCAAAAATGGAGAAATCAAATGTTCTCTTCCGTGATTGTAGATCACAGTTCATTTATAAAATATATATTGCTTACATGGGTTTTTAGCACATTTTGCCTAGAAATCCAATAGAACAGTTGGACTAATTAAAATGTAATAAGCTGTTATAAATAAGAATGAGATAAGCAGAAATGTATTGACTTTTTCCAATCATAGAATATTCAAACATAGAGAGTAGCAGTTGAAGTGTTTTTGCAAATAGAATTCACTGAATATGTATAAAGTGTATGCAGTTTCTGTCTCTGGCATTCCTTTTTTCTCTCCTTTTTTTCTGCTTGAGTTAAGAAAATACATCTCCAATCGTTAACCTTTCAGATTGCAGTGGTTTAGGGGAGTCATCTGAGAATTGGGGGAAAGACTGCTGCACTTATTTAGCCATGGAAATGAAAGTAGGTTTTGGGCCAGGTTGTCAAATGCTGCACACATCTCAGTGACCTACTGCACTATGTCTTTTCTTTTTTCATCTGGTGAAAGGAGAGGATAAAAGATCACTCTAAGCTTGTTTGAGAAGCCAGTTTATGGACTATATTTCCCAGTGGTTTGTCCTGCACAAGATTATTTTAGTAACTGTTTTGAGTGGTGGAAATGTCCTTGGTGCCATCAACCTAAATTTTGTCAAAATACAGTAACATGCTGAAAGTGCATAATTAGAGCATTCAGTGGCAGTGCTGACAGAATGCTTGTTCTCATGACATTTCCAGCAAGGCTCACAGAGGTGCTGGGTCAAAAGATTTGTCTTTTTCCTATTTTTCATAAAGATGCATTTTATAAGTGTGTGTAAACCTTCAGTGCTCTGTACGAGCACCCTTATTTTCCAGTTTCAGAGCAGGAAGGACATATGTATCTTTTTTCCCCACCTTATTTTTTGTTTATGTGATGTTTACCTTACATTTCACAAGAGTATGCTTGGGTTGACCCTGATGCCTTTGTTAATTTGAGCATTTTGTTTTTTAGCTTGCGTACCGAAAGAAGAAATTAGAAGAGACTGAGTTGTCCCCAGAACACCAACTCTGTTAACCAGTAAGGACCTCATTAGGGGAAATTTGCCTAAATAATTCTGGGAGCCAAAGCTGCAGAGTAGGCAAAAAACCCCAAAGCAGCTGCTCAGGTAAAATAATGACGCAAAATTTTTCTCTGCTGAGGTTAAATATCTGACTTCAGTTTTTCTGGGCATTTTAACCTTGAAACAGAAACACTGGTGCTTCTCAGCACCATGTTAGAGTGCTGAGTAACCTCACGTGCAGTCTTTGCTCTAGCTGTAGAAAATTCTTGAAATTTTAGAACTTGGAAAGAAAAAAATATTCAGAATCTGACCAATGTCTTGTCAGACATAAGGGGGAAAAAGAGAAATTATTCCTCAACCTTACAGGAGTCTGAATTGGCCTTAAATATAATATTTAAATAAGTAGGATATCCTTATGCCAAGCTGCAAGTAATATGCAGAAACGGAAGTCAGTGCAGGGGCAGTGTAATTCCTCCAGGCTATTGAGGATGAATCTTGTGCAGCACTTCGAATCACAAAACAGCAACTTTTTAAAAGTGTTTCATCTTAAAGACTTACATTGGGAGAAGTCTATCACCTTCAATGAAAAACTGTTCCAGTGTTTAATTAGCCTTTGAGATGGTAAATTATTTCTTATTCCGGACTGAATTTGTATGATTTCAACTCCCATCTGTTGGGTCTTGTTTTTACTTTGCCAACAAATTTGAAAAGCTGCCACTGCAACTACCTCTTTCACCTGTATGTACAGCGAAGAAGCTACAGCTGAAGCTTTTCTTGAGAGCTAAATATATTTAATGCCTTAAACCCTGCATTGTATGGCATGTTTCCCAGCTAGTGAATCACATTTGTGGCCCTCCTTTAAACTGCTCATCACTTTTTCACATCTTCCTTGAATGAGTCTGGGAGCAACAGCCTAATAACAGGTTCATTGATGTTGGGCTTAGAGGTGATACTGATTTTATTCTTCTTCTGTTGTCTTCTTTTTAAACATTCTGGGATGGTATTAGTCCTTTCTGCCACTACAGACTATTGGGAAATCATCTTGAGGCAATTACCTGTGATGGTCCCTAAGCTTTTCTCTGTACCTCTGCTTTTGTTTGAACGTCATGACTTGTCTCCAAATGTATTACATGGCAGAGTGCTGTATTAAAATGTGTTTTACTTACGGCAGTTAACTGGCAGTAAATATCAAGTTTATAGCATCTGTTGATCTGTAAGATGTCTAGTCACTGCTGCCCTTTCTGCGTTGCCTTTGCCCTTTTAAACACAGAAACTAAGCTGGCAGTCCTACCTACCTTTAATATTTTCCTCCTTTCTGAGATACGCTAAAAGTAGACCTTAGTGGTTCAGAGAGACCTTCAGTTCTCTACTCAATATCTGGGCCTGTTAATTTTGAAACAGCAGCATCTTGGGCCGTCTACCTTATGTCTTCAGGAAAATTCCTTTTTTTTGTAACTTTAATTCACAATGGTATCCATCAAATATAAAACAGAAACATCTGCTCAACTTTTCTACATTGATTGAAAAAATATAAAACTCTGCTCCAAGTAATGGATTTTTTTTTTCATCTAGAATTCTCTTTTCCTCTTATGTTTTCAAGTTCTGCTGTACTGTATTTAACCTATTGGCCACCCATACTTCATTGCTTTAACTTTCATTATCTGTCGCTAAAGTTTTAGAATTAGTAACATGTTAGTAGATAGTTTATTTTCCCCTTCACTTTACACGTGGAAAATCCAGATTGTATTGTTATTTTCATATTTCCCTTTCACCAGAATGGTACTTGTGATAATGTAATCCTTTCGAATATATCAATGGAATTCTAACTGACTGAACTTTTTAGATATTTCCACTATTTTTAAGAATGTTAGGTACTAAAAGGATGAAATGTAGAAATAACAAATTGAATATGAGTCTGAATTCCCTTAAAAGGTGAAGTTTCATTGCTTTTCAATGGAATTTGGGAACCTGTCTCTCCTTGTCTCCCTGAAGATCATAGTCTAAATCTGGACAAATGCTCTGTTACATATGGAGAATTAGCTTGCAAACTGCTCATTTTATCCTTTTATTCCTCTGAAATACCATAGGGACCCTTAACATTTTATTCTGGATCTAGCGATATCAGCAACGTTTCAGCAGTCGTTCCCTTTTTACATATCGGAAAGGCATCTGAACCTTCAATTTTTCCTGCAGCTGGATGGAGTTCTGCACCAACTTTTCATTTCACCTTCAAACGGTCTCTGTTGTCCTCAAAAAACCAAACAAGCAAACAAACAAACAGAAAAACAAAATCCCAACAAAACTTTGGGTAAAAAGGAGAAACTGAAATCTAAGGTAAATTCCAGGTTGTAGAAAGCTGAGTTTGCTGTGACCCTGCATTTACCCCTACATTTGCATTATGGTGATGCTCCAGTGTAGCTGGAATAAAGACACCTCCTAAAGTGAGGCAAAATGCAGCATTAGACCTTGGGTAAACTGTTGCCTGCTCTTGATATTCCTGGAGCTTGCGGTCGCAATTGCACAGGCAGCAGTGCTGTCCCTCAGCCACATCTGACTGAAAAGGGATGTTAATACTGGCATCACAGAAAGTGATCAGACAGCAAGCTTTTTGTAGCTTAATTAAAATACTTTACTGTTATATCATATCCTTCCCCATCTTCTATGTTGAAACTTGTCTTGTTTGGTTAAGCAGATGCATAAATGACGTTGGTGCCAGAGCATGTATTATGGATAGCAAAGCTATCTCCCCAGTTGAATGATATTTTCTGCTCAGAAACATTGACCATACAATTTTAATGTTAATTTGGAGATATAGAAGCTGTTTCATGGATGGAAGAAAAACACAAATCAAGAGTTGACAGGTAAAATTTGCAACAGCGATGATTAGAAGAGCTGTAGGGAGAAAAAAGCATCTTAAGGAATAAGAAAAAAAGGAGAGGTTTATAAAATAAGTCAAAGGAAAAGATGGGCATCTTACTCTCGCTTCATAAGTGTGCCCCTCAGGAGTTAGGCAATGTGGCTGGTGGGATGGTGGGATTACAGATAGAGCGGGCAGGAGATCCTGGCCTATTGGTTCTGTTTCATTAGGTAGATGGCTCAAGTGTGCTGAGCCCAGGTGCTTCAGGGTGTTGTAGCTTTGTGTGATGTCGGATCATGAAGCCCAGACAGGGTTGTTCTCAGATAACCAGTGGTTTCAGAAGGAGGCAGCTCTCCACGTTCTGTCTGCTGAAATAAATAAGTAAATACATTTTTTTTCCTCTGGGTTTTGATTTTAATCTAGGCAGCGCTACTCATTGAGGGATTTATGAGACTTTAATATTAAAATGATTTCTGTTGAATAGTGTGATCTTTGATACTCATTGTAATTTCCTGAAAACTTCTTGGACAAAAATATTTGGATGATTGATGCATTTATGAAAACATATCTCAAGCCACAAAATGTTTAGATCTAAGTGTCATGCCTGCAATATAAAAAAATAAATCTTATATAATTATTTTCTTGGTTAGAGTCAGGGTGAATACAGACTAAGAACCTGATTCTGCCAGAGATGTGAGTGCTTTGGAAATAGCCCAGGACTGAGAGATTTTGCCAAAATCT
The DNA here is from genome assembly GCA_002844005.1 of Limosa lapponica baueri. NCBI lineage: Eukaryota > Metazoa > Chordata > Aves > Charadriiformes > Scolopacidae > Limosa > Limosa lapponica. The sequence goes on from KZ506035.1 coordinate 366,227, forward strand.
TAATGAGTGGGACCTCAAGCCTCCAGGCTCTTTACAAATTTAAAGCAATTGCAATTAAAGCTGCTAAAGGAGTCTGCACAGAAGGATCTTGGTATACGACACTGTGTTGTTCAGATCATCTGACTATAGTTGCAGAGGGCTGCGTTTCTTTACCAGTCCCTCTGATACTATTCACTGTGCAGCTGAAGCAGGCTCTGCTGCATCCCCAGAATGCTCCACATACTCATTACCTGTTATTAGCAATCCAGTGACACCCACTTTGTGAAAAGAATGAACTGTACTATGTGCACGTACATACAGCAAAAGCCAGTACTCACTCCAGAGACTGCATGGCCCAAGACCTGCTAGGGACTTTGCCTTCATGCAGAATTGTGCTGTTTGGAACGAGGATCAGTGCAGGCTGTGTTTTCCAGCAGGTTGCAGCTGATTGCAGGACAAAGAGCTGGGAAAGGGAAAGGTACTACAGGAGGAAACGCAGGGGTGACCCATGTTCTAACAGGGAACATACAGGACTCCTGTTAGATAGCCTTCCGGTGACACATACAGCTCCCAATTTCCCCAGGAGGATCTGATGTGTTCACTGCCCATTATCTCCATGGCTGGTCTGCAACACACGTTTGACTGACCATAGGCTGTCAAATTCCTAAATGGGGTCTTGATTTCCAAACACTTGATCCAATGCCTAAAGCACAGTCAGGGCATTTTAGAACAAGATGACAGTGGGCAGACAGCAGAGAGAGGGGAATGTCAAGCAGCAGCATGAACTGTAATTAGATATGGATAATTCCCTCCTGAACAGTGCTCTTTCTTGAGGAAACTGTCCCTTAACCATTTGCACTAACATGATTATTGACACCACAAATCTAATAAGCACCACAACAGAAACTTAAGAAGGCTTGCAGCCTGAATGCACAAACAAAACTCTTCAGTCTGTTTTATGCTGATGGAGTGAGAAGTAGTACGCTAATGCATTATGCGATGTACTTGCAGCTAACATATAGCTTTATTTCTGTCCCTACACTTGGTAACAAATCTCAGAACAGCAGTCCTACAAATTCTTATTGCATCTCTCAGAAAGAATAAGACAAGATCTTGACAGACATACAGCGTGGTTTTCCTCAAGAAATGGGCCTGAAAGATTCACCCCTGGTCCTCAGAGAGAAGTCTCCAGAAGCTAATGCTGTATAAGAAAGATTAGTCTCAGAGACTCCTACGTGTTCTGTTAATTTTGTTGTGAACCTTATATGAATATCAGGCACCAAAATGGAGAGACAGTACAATACAGATTTCTTTTTCCTGTGCCTTTGAAATTAACAGTCAGGGATTTTGCTCAGAAAGAAAGCTTTTTCGTTTCTGAACTGCGAAAATGAAATTCAAGCACCTTTTATTTTTCTTTCTGTTTGCAGTATTTCACTACAAAGTCAACTGAACATTGGCTAAAAGAGATAAAGGAAGTATTTTACTCACTCAGAGGTTATTTCTTCTGCAGGTATTGTCCTGCAACATTCTGGATTTGTTTGCTTACATCTGTAACGAATTTAATTATTCTGAGAATGATGTGGAAAATTCCCATCAAGAAGCCTACAGCTGAGAAATGTGTTAGATATATGAGGGGTGAAAGCAGATGCTGTGTCTAAGAAAAGGTTAATGTGAGAATATTGGGGTGTGGGGGAAGCTAAAACAAATGCCATGGGAACAAGGGAGAAACTGCTATGGAAACAATAAGAAGATAATGGAAAAGTCAATTTTTCTCTAGTAATGGCTGCTACAGGATATCTAGCAGAGGAGGAAGACTTTAAGCATACCTTATTCTATTCCTGTATTGCTAAGCAACATGCTCAGACTTCAACTGTTTTGGCTCAGAATGGAAACAATGAAGAAAATGTGTGTGTTGTAGGGGAGAAGGCAGTAGGTGACACAGATCTCATTAATGTAAAGAAAGCGTATTACAAGCAGGCCCCATTTGCCTGTGTCTTGTTTTATTCTTGGTTATAGAGCATTTTAGCAGTGACTCCTGTAGGACAGATAGCGACTCGTGTGGGTTAGATCATGAAGGGGTCAAGTTCATCCTATGCTTGATGGTGCAAGCGCCCATCAGCCTTGGTTCAACAGAAGCACTGATTGCCTACCAACCACGACTGCTCTACAGTTATATGTGTTTAAATGGAGTTTGGGGAGAACTATAGACATTAAGATCCTGGGTTCTTTGTGCCTGGCTCTGCATCCAAGTCTAGGTTATCACTGCTTTGGTCCCAGCAACATCTCTCACCTGCAGGACAGGCAGAGTCCACCTGTCACCCAGCCAAAAAAATTTTCCCCTCTGGGTAACAGACCACTGGAGTGGCACAAAGTGAGTAGGACATGGCAAAGGTTATGGCAGAGTAATTAACACATTGCAACTATTGTTTTCCCCGAGGCTACGTATTAATTTTTTAAGGTGACCAGGATACGCCAAGGTCATTTTTAAACTTGAATTTTACTTAGGGAGAGCTAAAGATTGGCTAAAGAGTGACAGTAGCCTTGCTGCATGTGGAGGCAAGTGGCATCTGTTCTGGCCTTCTTCCCCTTGTAGAACGTGATCTGAAAAATATTGTTGGTGACTGTTTTCTCTTTGGGGCAGTGTTACAGGCTGAGCGGAGAGCACCGTGGGGCAGAATCCCAGTGGCTTCTTTATTTCCTCAGTTGCTGATTAAGCTTAAGAATACATTTTTCTGGTCTTTTTTATGTTTGTTTTTGTTTTTAAGCTACCAAGTCCTGAAGATTTGGATTTGGATATGGTTCTGAATTATTTCCTACATTTTTGATAGTGCTTGTGAAAAAGAGTCTAAAACATAGATAGAGCAGTCGGTACAGTGTATCCCTTCTGTCCAGTGTAAATGACTACATGAGCTGCAAGGAGGTGAAGGTACTGCTCAGGAACTAACTAGGTTTAGGTGTGTCAGGCTACTTTTATACTTGACCTTCTCTGGAATATTTTTTCTGAGTTGTCCCTAATTTTCTGGGCTGCTTAATATAGTCTCATCTCCCCCATTACATAAAGTTGATCCTTCATTAGATCCCATTGGATTACTCAGTCCTTCAACAATCAGTAATGACTTTTTATCAGTCAGTGTGAGCAAGAATGGGCTTAGTGTAATGCCTAATTATAGCTATAAGTTTTTTTTGTTGCAAAATCAACCTTTGCCCCTCAACCTTTAAAATCAACCTCTTCTGACAAGCTTGGCCTTTAAAATGCTTTGAAGTTAAATTATGTAAAGAGAGGAAATCTAGCAGAAGACGCTTTTCTGACACAAGCCATGACATTTTTATTTAAACTTCTGCATCCACTGCTGAAGTTCCTGAATGCTTTGGTGACCAAACCACAGGTAATCAGAATCCTGTATCATATTGCTTATATAATTGTACACTCTCCCACTTAATGAATATCAACAATTAGAAGTGTTCAGTTAGAAATTAGAAGAAACCTGAAATTATGACAGCTTCTCCTGTCAACCGGCTCAAATAGAAGAGTGTAATCCACTTCTGAAACTATGGACACATGAGGCTTTGTCATGACACAAGAGCTGCAAATTCCTTACTAACCCTAAATTAAGCTGATATTTTTTTCTCTGTTGCTCCCAACAGAGTCCTTTGGGGAGCTTTCATCCCTCAAATTAACTCAAATGGAATAATTTATTTATTTGTCACAGCTCATCTGTAAACACAGAGCCTGAATTTGTCACTGGACACCAACTCAGCTGAAATCTCAGCATCCACTAATTCCTCAGCTATAGGCACGACACTGAGAGCTATTAGTATTACCAGTAGCAGTTCACAGGGTAATATGTAATGGAAAAGAGGTTTTCTGCCAGGACAGAATGTACAGAATGGTTTTATGGTGAAAAGAAATATCCTGGCTTTGACTTTAGGGGAGCTTTGTTTAATTTCTAGATTTGTCACAGACACATCCAATTGTAGTTATGTCTAATCTCTGTTCCCAGAACAAATGCTTTCCATAAATAATATAATTAGCTAATCTTGTAATAGTATAATACTTTCTGTGACCTTTAAAGTGGCTATGAATTTAAAACCATCCTTTCTTATTCATTATTTTGATTTTCTAATGAGAACAAGAAGGTGCAGTACCTTTGCTAGTCCCTGGGAGTCACAGTTTTAATACTTATTGCAGCTACAGAAGCATCATCGGCTGGATGTCAGGAAGGCAGTGTTGGCTGGGACCCTACCTCTGAGAAATTCTTCTGAAAGAAAATGCTGCTCTGCAAAAAATATTATTTCTGCAAAAGTAAGCATTTTTTCCTCCATCAAAAGCTTAAATTCTGCTAAACGTTGCAGATTTTCTGACAAGATTTTCAATTTTTAATTTTGGGTTGGTTTTGATCTGAAACTGATCTCTTTGCAACTCTACTATTGAATGGCTTCAAAACAAACCATCCAACTATGTTTCCTTAAGAGCAGCTTCAGCTGAAGTAGCATCTGAATGTTGATACGTCTGAATGTGACTGATATTCAGTTACTTCACTCGTGTGCACAGATGTGGTTGAAAATTTTTCTAAGTGTTTCTCCACTTAATCATGCATTTCATGAACGTATGCCAATTTCAGCAAACAGTTCTGATGTGAAAATTATAAAAATTTAATTTTTTGCATTATATTACTTTGCTTGTTTAAAAAAGCCCCAGCTACTAGATACTTATATATTATCAAAACATTTTTGTTCCACAATAAATTTTCAGCTTCTCCGATTGAATAGGAATTTGAATATCTTCAATGTTGGATTTTGGTATGGTGAGGCTTTAAAATCTTGACAATTCTAATTAAAGTAAGTTAAAAAGCTAACAAGCTTATTGTAGAAAGACTGTAATGTAGAGAGATATTGCTCCTGTTTTAAGGGAGGTGAAATAAAATGCAGTTTTTTTCAGTGTTTTGGTCACTGTAACCTGCAAAGCTTTGACTATAGCCAAGAGTTAAGCCCAGCAATCCTGAATGCGCATTTACTTTGTTGCTGAAAGACTGTAATCCTTTTCTGAAGGCTTTAGCAGACTGAGGTAGAAGTTCTGACTTACGTTTCTTCTGTGGCCAATGAGCTGTTTGGGCGATGGGTTATACTGTGAAAAAAATGATAAAATGATAATCCCAGCTGCTTTGCATGGCTGCTAGGAGAGACCATGGTATTTGTGAAGCGCATTCGGTGACTTTTGGCAGCAGTACTGAGAAACTTATTTGTGTAGTAATAAAATTTCCCGGCGTGGATAATGCAGTAAGTAATGATGACTGTGCATTCCAAGGGATAAAGGCTAAATATCTGGAGGTTAAATGTCACAAGTGCTATTTTTCTGTGGAAAACACGGCTCCAGCAGGAGCCATTCAGTACAATCCGTTGAAGTCCTGCAGCCGCCTGAAATGCCAGATGACTCCACTTAATTCTGAATTTAAAAAAAATACATTTTAGAGTGTTTAAACATTTAAATTATATTATAGGAAGTTTTTTTAATATTTCAAACTGTTATACTTCAGATAATTTCTGTGATTTCATGTAAAAATTCTGCTTCTGCTGTCTGATAGTTGAATCCAAAATCTTCAACTGTATAACTTGAGTGAAAGGACCTGATTTGCAAAACTTTTTAGGCATTTAGATCCATAGAAATAAGTGCTCACTGAAGTCAATAGGAATGAGAACTTTAAGTGTATTATTTATTTCATAGCATGCAGAAAATTGAGTCTGTTGTTAATAGGTTTAAATTAACTCCAGGATTAATATTCAAGGTGATCGTCTTTTTTTTCAATTTGGGAAACAACTCTGTTAGATACAAAAAATACTACACTTAGTTCAGTGCCTTTAAGAGTAACTCAAATATAGCCAGACATTCTTCTCTAAAGAGATATATATGTCCCCTCTCATATCTGTGCCCTCAGCAGAAGTCTGAGCAGATAGATGAGCTTTGTGCTGTGCCCTGAAGGTGAACCAACTTTGGGATGTGTCTCAGCCCATGGTGCAAAGTGTCTTGATTTACAGGCCCTCCACTGAGCTTGCTTGTCACCAGTCCATGTTGCCAGCTAGAGAACTGCTGCAGTGGGTCCTGGAGATCCAGAGGTAGGTCCAAGTGCATATTGGGCTATTAATGATCTGCATTATATCCCTGCAGTACTGAAAAGCCAGTGTGGGCCTTGTGACTCTGTATCCCTGAAGCAATGTAGGAGATGATTATTAATTTAGCAGTGAAGCAAGCAGCAAACACTCTACCAAAGCAGAGGTTTTGGTGTCATATATAGTGACCTTTAAAAAAGCTGTCAGTATAGTTTTTTGCAATGCTTCCCAAGATACTACTGCGCATTTTCAGTTGTATGGGCTTTAATTCCTTAGGGGCAGATTTTGTATTAAAGGAAGCAAACCATAGAAAACTTGTAATGCAATTATTGAATTAGTGTGCAAAAGAGGCATCATGTGTACAGTCCAGTTTTAGGAATGTCTATATGCAAGTGTGTTTATTTCTACCACCTCTGTATGCAAATTTGAAGGGGTCAGCAGCGCCTAGTGGGGCTCTATGAGTGTGGTCAGCACAGGGACCTTGGTCCCATGACCAGACAGGTCTTGGCTGTCACCCAGAAGCTGTGTCAGGGCTAGGACGGCTCCTGGCTTCATCCCACTGCACATGCTACACTGGGGTTGCTGGTGGCCACCTGCTGCAAGGACCTCTGCTGTGCAGACTTCTGGCCCGGTCACCAGGACTGGGATAAGTATGCATATCTGAGTTTTCTCTGGGATTCCTGCACATTTATGACCTTCATTTGATCTGTTACTCTGGGTTAAAAAAAAAGATAACTTGTTAGGAAAGAGTTATTTATTTTATTTCTGTTAAATAAAGAATTGGTTAGTCCTAAAGCTGAAGCATGGGGAAATTTTCCCGGGAGAGAATGCAGAAAGGCATATGGTGGTCTCCTTTGGTGCTGGATCTTTCCTAAGAATTTCTGGTGGAGATATTGGTTTCCTTTTTCATGTGTAATGTTCTTTGTTCAGGTTTCTGGTGCTGGAAGCTATGGCAGAAATCCTTGATCCCATTTGGGACCACAGTAACTTGTGGCAGAGGGCCCAATAAGGCATTAAGTCACTGCCAGGACTCGCACTGTTATCTAAATAGTTGTATAGTATCATCTCATTCAAGATGCAATGTCTAGGAAAGATTTTGCTAAATATTGCCAAGACAGGCAGTTTTATTTGTTTTATAGAAGGGGGACTGATGGGAGGATTTTTGGAGGATCTGAGCCAAACTGTTAGGATTACAGTTTCTGGAAGGCTAAGGAGAAAGAGTGTTCTGTGCTGCAGGTTTTCCTATGATGTTAGGTCATTTCCAGCTAGCTGCCCTCCCAGTTACTACTGCTAGGCTGACCTTTTGGGATTCTCTGTAGTGGAGAAGATGACTTCCTCAAGAAAGAATAAATGAATTTGCAGATTCACTTATGCCAAAAGCAAAGTGATTTATATATGATATCTCCTAAAGAGAAGTCCATGGGCAAAGCCCTTTCTCCCTGCAGACCTCACAAGTCATGTGGGGTTATATGTTGAAGTCTCTAAGAGGATGGCTCTTTCAAATAGTGTTTGTAATACCTGAAATTATGCGTTATATCTGCTGGCCTCCAGGATGGAAGTGTCCTGGGGACACAAGTGTGCTGCAGACATACATGTTACCATGCGTATTAAGGACTGCATGTCTCAAAGATTTTGGTAGGAAAAGTGGTGCAGGCAGAGTAGGATGAGATCTGTGGTTGTGTGCACTGTGTTAAAATCTACTCACAGATGTGCTTTTGGTTGAAGATGCCTGGCCAGCTGTCTGTCCAGGGGCCATAAACTGGACGGACTTGTGTTTGCTTTGTGTTTGGGCAGAAGCTTGTCAGGTGCAATGATCCATGGCCTCAATAACTTTTTGCTTTCCAGAAAAGCAAACAGAACTTTTTGCTTTCCAGAAAAGCAAGTGAGTTATTTCTGGCAGAAAATAAGGAGATCTTTCAAGTCTTGAAGAGAAACTATATCCAGTACATTTTTGTTTGGTGATGGTGGAAATGTCTGTTGGGAGCAGCTTTGGCAAAGCAAACGTGATGTATTTCCCTGTATTGCAAATATACCATCTATTCACCATGACAGTGTAGTCGAAGTAGACTGCTGTACGCACTCTTCCCTTGGAAAGCAAAAATAATTGTTTAATTGACTGCTGAGAATAAGATCAGGCTTAGCTTCTGCAAATCACCACTTAGAGCTGCCAGTTTCCTGTCATATACGCCCTGTGATTCCCTCATGAACCTGGTCACATACCCGAGGGACAGATACCGGCTGGGGGTGTGTAGAGCTGTCACCTGTGGGTCCTGCTGCCTCCTGTGGCAGCGCTCAGTGCAGGCCTTCCCTGGAGAGACTGGTGGGACACACTTCAGAGTAGCTTTCTCCTGCTGTGCAAAACATAGGAAAAGGAGCAGCTGGCATGTCCTGTTCTCTGTCATGGAATGATGAGCAGGCAGGTACCAGGCAGTGTCCAGCTTCTGCAAAGGGGAATGATGATGTTATGCCTCTTAATTAGTCTGGTTTGCAAGTTACCAATCAATTCTTACAAAAATACCTGCATTTAATTGGAATAACGTGAGTATTGTGGTGTATCACAGCTATTACCTCAAGCCTAGCTAGCAGCAATTTAGTGATGAAAGTAATGTAGATTAAATAAGATCTCATTTGTAAAATTTCATTTAAATATCTTCAAAAGAAATCAAGCATCAATATGGTTTGTTGTTTTGTTTTTTTAAATGAAATTGGCAAGTCACATTGTGTTTTGTGAGGTGCTATGACTTTGCTATCAGACAGTGGCATTTGTCATCACAGCAAATATCTTGGGTAGAGAGGTGGAGTAAATCTGTAGCAAAACTAAGTGGCATATTTGTGTTTACAATTGCAGGCTGCTATGAGTTTTTATGAACCACCTCAGGAGTAGCAGCTGCAGCTTCTTTGGAAGGATATTTGCTCTGATATTAAGGGGATGGCAAGTCGAGGAGAACAATGAGCTCGTATTTGGCTAGGATTTACCAGGCTCTATTACAGGCAGTATGATGTATATTAAATAGACCCAGCTTGCTGATATAATTTTGTTCCTCTGGTAATAGAAAGGAGCCCATTTAATGCCTGTATTTATGGTCATTGCTCCATCCTCCTACACCATGTGGAAGAAAAGCAGCTCTGGTAATACATGTATGTATTAAGGATCTAATTTAAATTATTCCACTGGTTGCAGTGGAATAGGCTTTTGGTGAAGCTGCTGTGGCTTGTCTTTGCTGCTTTTCGTTATCTCACAAGTCTAAGACATTTACGTGTATTCTGGGTTAATTACAGCTAGAGCAGTACCAACTTTGGGCTTATAAAGCCCCTGAAAGCTCTGGTGAGGATATCCCTGCAAAAAAAGGACCATTTCTCAACAGCAGAAACTGAAATTCTGCTTCATCAGTTTCTGCCCAGTCCTAACAGTAAAACAACACCTTGAGAATTTTAAAGCTTCCTGTTGTGAAACATCTGAAGTTGGGTAGCCTGTTTCTCTGGGAGGTGGTAGAGTCCGAGGCCCTTTAAATGCATTGCCATTTTATTTATTATTCATTCAGTGAATGTATCAAATCGCTATAGGCATCCATCTGTCATTTTGAGGCCTATCTCATCAATTCAAACACACAGCTGCACAAAAGGATGGCCTCTCAATATACTCACCTCCATTCCCAGCCTCCTCAGCAGTCTGAAAAATAAAAATAAAGGCTGATGTATGACTTACACACACAAGCAGCTATTTTGGTTCTTTTCTCTGGGTTTTGTGATGTTTTACCCTCTCCTTTCTCTAAGGGAGGTAAGAAAAAAGTGACAAGTGTCTCCCAGGGCATTCAGTGAAATGAAGCTTTTGATGAATCTATACATGCTTTATAACCTTTGAACTCAAAGTGCTTTGCTGCCTGTGCTCCAGCTCCTCTATGTGCGGTACCCAAGGGTTGCTGGCTGGGGCACACTGCCTGACCTCAAGGCTAGATGCTGGCTCTGGCAGAGCTTCACTGCTGTCGTCAGATGTTGCGTTCGATGTTTGAGTCTGGAAAGGAGTGACGTGGCCAGACTTTTCTAGTGTTATACAAAAGCTGCATCCTTTTTCTCAAATTAGTGAAAAGCACCTTGGCTGGTCTGTGGCTCAGGCAATTGTTTAGTTAACCTGGGAGATTTCAAGCCATTTGCATTTTATTCCTCACTTTGTTTTATCATAGTAATGCTTTTAACTGAGGCACTCAAGATATTTTTTTTGCATTTGAAATGAGCAGAGTTCAGGGGAGAAGTGTCAGATCTGTGCAATCTGTTCAGGATGTATTTTTGCTTTGGGGCTCAAGATACAAAGTTAAAGGTACAGTCCTGTCAGTCCATCTCCCTCCCTGCTGTTCACGTGTGATGCAATTGCAGATGAGAACTTCACTGAAATCTGCCAGCAGTTAAAATCTTCCTTCAAGTTCTAAAATAATTCATCTAGATTTCAGTCTTCTTGAGCATGTTCTAGGGCACTGGAGAAATGCCTGAGCTGCAGACAAGGATACAATTTAATGTGCTTTTTAAGTGCATATTCACCATTAAAATTGACTTTGTGATTCTCCTTGCCTTTCTAATCTTTGCCTAAAGAAATAGGTTTGCAAATACATACAGTCTAACCAATATCTCTGTTTAAATCTGAAAACCTATTCTAGGGAGAAACTTTTCCAGTTGCTTGGTCTTGCTACCCAGAATCACATCTCTTATAGAGTACCCTATTATTTATGACAACAAGCAGGATGATGATCAGCCTAAAACCGTAGAACCAATAAAAATGCCTCTTACCAAATGTATGCTGAATGTATCCTGAGGCATTAAAGAAGTCAAGTGGATCAAGGAGTAGCTACTACTTTGGAGACATCTGGTAAAAGCACAGATTGATTCTGAATGTCCTCCAGCAATGAAGTAATGCTGTAGATAAAGAAATAACTAGTATTGTGAAAACATCTGCTAATTTTTATGTTCACTGGGGAATATACACTACAAAAAACTGTTGCTCCCTCATTCACAGTTACCTGGTTTGCTTTTTAATTAGCGCTAGGTGGTGCAAGTTGGATAATAGCAAAATTGTTTCAAATTGACACACTGTAAAAAAGTATTCAGCTGATTTTATTTATTATGAGAACCAGTGTGAAATGTCTGACTCTGTACTTCCTGATTGTAGTTCACAAAGGGTCTGTAACTCTCCCCTTCCTTACGCACTTCTACTTTGCTTGGAAAACAATCTGTTCCTGCAGCATTACGGGTCTCAAGCGTGGCTGGGTCAGGCTGCATTAGCAGAAGCAAAGTACCCAACTCTCCTGCTCTTCTCATCTTCAGAGGAAGATGAGGGAGAAGATTTTAGCAATTTGTGGATGGTGCAGGATATGGAAATTTTCAAAGAAATGGTTCTGCAGTGGTTGGAGTCCTGGCCCCAAGCATCAAGAAACAGGGTGACCATGGGCAAGCGCTCCCCTGTGCTCTTAGTTCCCTTCCCCAAAATTAATCATTCTTCCTTAGTCAGCTCCTCTGTAAGCTCTGTGTTGTGGCTTCTCCTTATCTTCACTGAGCAGCAAAAGACAAGTTATGCTGCTTCTCTTTGGTATGAAATATAAATGTAGAACAACTCAGTCCTGAGTGTGTCTTCAGTGGGAATTTGAGCACCTGGGGCTCCTTGGGTGTGCCCAGCCCTATGTGCACCTGGGCTCGTTGTACCTGCTGAAGAACTAAGCTGGTTCAGCTGCTGAGGAGCTGGCTCTGCCTACTCTGCTATTTCTGCTTTGTTCTCAGTAGTGAAGGGAGCATGGAGCCTATCTTTTCTTGTGGTGGCTTTAGGGCCTACTCAGCATGAAAGTGTATCTCCTGCTTTTTGTCGGAGTCTGTGCTGTGTCCTTTGCAAAGGGTATGGAATGGTAAAGCATCTGGAGGGAGCAGAAAAGTTAAGGTTAGTACTGCTGGATAGTGGGACCTTCTGTGAATAACAATGTGTTTGCAAAGGATTTGAGGTTTTCAGTGGGGAACTGCTTTTTTGTTTCAAATGGAAGTCAGCTTTCAGCTAATATAGATTTATCCACTTTGGGATACAAAATCCTTCTTTCTGCTCTGTGCTATTTTTCCTGAATGCCACAGGAGGCTTTATTTTTCCCTGACAGCTAGCTAAAGGGCACGTTTATTTGACAACTCCTTCATCAGTGAAAAAGTAGAAAAGACATTAATCTAAGTCTATATGCAGCATAGTAGTACCAAGGAGCTCAACTGAATACTTCAGAAAACAATAGCAAAAGCTTCTTTCAGTGCTGTGGGGTTAACTGGGAAATCAAACTTCTGTAAGTCAGTTCTAATGTATGATCTGTGTATGGAGAGAACTGCTTTTCAGGAATAATTCTGGTGTAAGAGAAGGGGGGAGAAACCCCAGAAATCAAAGAAGTGTGAGAAGTCAGGGATGTTCTTGGATCACACAAGGTTAGCTCAAACTGTTGGGAGTAACTGTGTTGTAAGTCTTGCCCCCAGGATGCAGTCTAATTAGCGCAGCCTGGATTTTTAAATTATTTATATTGTAGCATTGTGTAGAGGCCTGGGTCAGGGAATTATGCACACACAATTCAAAGGCAGTCCTTGCACTGAAGATCTTTGCCGGGAAGGGAAATTACATTGGCATTTCTTATGCATGCAACTTTTTTATTGGCCCCATGGGACTCTTCACAGTCTCAGTGGGACATTGTGTGAGTGTACGGTAAGATGTGTGCCTTGAAGGGACAGCAGTCCTCAAGCGAGCAAAATACATATGTACCTGCTGTAGTTAAACAGGTGAATGGCCCCTGAAAGTCAATAAGACTATTTATATGTCTAAGCACAGGCATGTGTCTTATGCTGCTATGAAACAGGGAAATAAGCAATGAGACGGGAGAGGGAAAGAGCAGAGGATCGTGAACTTCTTGTGTACGCTAGCTCAGGGCACAGCCCTAAGTACCAGGAATGAAATCCTGGCTCCTCTGAGGTTTTGTAGTTCTGTTATTGACTTCAGTTGAGTCAAGGTTTCCCAAGTCTTTGTTTCCTTTTTATAGCCTTTTATTATGATCCTGAGCAACTGAAAGGGTTTGGGCTTCTGCAGATAAATCCTTTTCAGGCATTGACTTTTCTTGACAGTTTTAAATGTCAATCTGTTCTTAGCTGGTGGATTAGTGAGGCTTATTATAGACTATGTTAATTTAGTCTGTATATGTAGATCTGCATTTATAAGTAGCATGGAAACATGTGTTAACAGTTTTATATAATGACAGGTAAAACACTCGTCAGTGTTTCAGCTGTCAATGAGAGGAGTTGCAAATTCTTTCCTGGGCAGGCAGAGCTCTCCTGCTTCACCAGGTGACTGAGAAAGACCTTTACTTGTGGACAGATGAAGAAAACTTAGGTAAATTGACAACACATGCAGTGGGCATTCTGTGTGTAATGTTGACAAATCCCACCTAAGATGAGACCAATCTAATTTGATTGCTATTAAAATGCAGTATTTTGGGTGTTGTTAATTCTTGTCTGCACCCAAGGCTGATGTTACTACAAGAAACTGCTTTAGTGTTTAAAAAAACAACACAACCCAATCCCCAGAGTTTAATTACATGGGATGCTAGAAATTAATCTTGAGAAAGAGAAATCTGTGCTAGCTGGGGGGGGGGAATGAGGCAAAATGATAAATCCTTTAGTGATATATTTCTTAAAAAATGGATTCCTTTGTCAGATTTATTTTTACACCAGGAAGAAACTGTGCCTTTTAGAGATGATGAGCTTGTACTGTTCTCTGTAAGACAGTATTTCTGGTATTCGCAAGAAAGTAGACTAAACAGAAAATGTGAGTTAGTAGTTTCTGCAAGTTAAAGTGGAACAATACCTTTTAATACTTAATTAGATTAAGTGGAATCTTTACAATTTGGAATGCTTATTTGCAATATGTATGAGGTGGAAACTCTTATCTTAATTCATGTTTCTATTTTTGCATTGTGTATCTGTCTTATAAGAAAACTTGGGTACAAATAAACTTATATTCATTTTGGAAAATAAAAAGACTCTCAGGCAAGTAAACTGGGTGCTGAGTTGTCTCTTGTTTGTGCATTATTGGGAATAGTAAAGTTTCTCATTGTGAAGCGAGTGCAATAAAGAGCTGTGCATCTATTGCTGACGGAGGAGCCAGAGAAGACTCCAGATTTCACTGCTGTGACTTTGAGATAACAGGAGTGAAACACAGAAATGTTTGTTTAACTTTGAATGCATGTAGAGAACAAATCTGAGTAATGCAGCGCATGTGGGTTTAGGGTTTTTTTTCATAGTCACATTGATAATGACATTCTTCCTTGCAGGCTGAGAATTAAAGGCAAAATATTCATACTCAGAGGCTCTGTTTTGTACGGGATAGGAAGCTGAAATCTGCACCACTTTGTGTGCAGCAGTGCTGAAGAGCGAGTCATTATGGTATAACGCCAAACAGCTTATTCCAAAAAGGCACATTATTACTTTTTAAAGTCACTCCCTCTGCTCCACTTGAGATTCCAACATTGTTTTTTCTGCTGCTCTAGTGTTTTAAAGAAACGTTCTGCATTGTGACTTTAAAGAAAGAGATCCAATAATGGTGGTTTTATTTGTTTAGATCCCACCCTGCACCTTGCAGTAGTTGTCAGCAAAGTGAAGTTATTGAAGCCAATATCTTGCTTTCTTTATAGCCTGTTGTAAAAGTGTGGAATCTGTGGGTGGGGTGAGGGGGTTGATTGTTTTTAATAGAAGGCTTGGATTATTTCTGTAACTTTGGCTTCACGTTCGGGTGGCATCTCTGTGTTAAACACCTATGGCTTGCCCTTAAAAGACAGAAAGATGTAATGGGAAAAACATCATATGTTTGAAGTACTGTACAAT
>KZ506035.1:388152-399439 GCA_002844005.1 Limosa lapponica baueri
TATTGCTGGGCTTCATGTTCTGCTGCTTCTTTCATGCTTTACCTGTGGGTCTTTCAGACTACCTCTGCAAACTGAATGTAGGGGATATGCAACAAGTGCTTTGGATTAGCATAAAACCAATTAGGACAAGCTGAGGAGTCTGGTAAGTGGAGATCCAAGCCTTTGGTGATATGTGTGCTTCCCTCTGCTGTACTGCTGGCACTGGGCAATAGGATTTTCCTCCTAGTTCAAATATGTAAAATGGGTTCTGGAGATCAAATACAAACAGAAATGGCAATGTTGAGGTGAATTATCTTTAACTGATAATTGATCTACAGGTTCTAAGCTACATAAGAAAAAAAAGCTTAGGAATTTCTTATAGTGGGCAGAATCAGGCCTATGCAAAGGATTACAAACTGTGGTCTTCTCCAGAAGCTATGCCACTTAATAGAAGTTATTTACCTCTTGACATGATGTTGAAGGAATTTTCAGTTGTGCTGAATTAAGATGTTTTCACATCTGGTGGTGGAACAGAAAGGTGCTGAACTAATTGGATAAAAGCTTTGGCTTAAAAATAATTATATCTGGATTACACTTCCAAATTCAGAAGGGGGGAAAAAAGTATGAGAAAAGATATTGCAAAAACAAATGCTTACTGTAAGCATCAAGTATTTCAGGTCCCCATCAGGACTGAAGACATGTTTTTAAGGCATTTTATGAGCTCTTAATAGAACAAAGTCCTTCCTGTGAAGATGAACTTCTTCCCAATGACATCTTTCCTTTAAGTTTTACAGCATTTTTTTTGTTGTTTACTGTATTGTTCAGAATTCTGTTTATAAACTTGATCCTTAAACCAGCACATTTGTAGAAGTACCCCACGAAAAATTTCACACTGAATTTGTCTCAGTATGTTTTAAGTCATTTACCAGTTATTTTCTGGATGATCTGCTTAGAGTGAAGGTGTTAGAATCATACTGCTTCAGAAGTACTATTTTGGGTTGTGTAAACAATGCAGGTTTTGATTTGGCATAACAATAGCATCTCACTTGTGCAGTATAGCAAAGCAATTCTTAGCACTTGGATACCATTTAAGATCTTCTAAGCAAAGTAAAACCTAAACTAATCCTTCTAAGCAATCCTGTGAGAATTACCCATGTTTGCATTTTGCAGTAATGCAGAATGAGGACACCATGTGACTTGCCACAGGCGAGGCACCGAGCAAGTGGTAAAGTGGGGATTAAAATTTGAAAAATCCTGGTTCTCAAGCCTCCACTCAACCCACTAGATATCACTGACTCTTCTAATCAAACCTCTGAAACTACAATATCTTACCATCTGTTGTGCAAATTTCCTTGGGGAACTTCAAGACTCTGTCTCTTTTACATTTCAGGCTCTCTGGAAAGAAAAAAGCTAGAAATAAACCAAAAATGCATACAAGCCATGCATTTATTCTTGTGGTGTGTTGGTTTGGGTGTTGGAATCAGCTCGTTATTGAGGAAAACAAAAGGTGTCTCTTACAGAATACTTCAAATTTTCATCTGCAAAATGTATTTTTTTTCATGTTGAAAACAAGGGGAAAAACCCAGCTTAATTATTTCAATCTTCCAATATCCTCTGTCACACTCCTCTTGATTCAGTGACTTGCCAGAATTTACCCATTGGCACAATAATTATTTTTAGACATGTTGCTAGATTTCAAGTAAAGCTCACTGGTGCATACAAATTATTCATTTAAGCATTGATTTGAAAAAACTAATAATATATATCTCTCTAACAGTGTGTCAGGAAAGCATTAAATGTAGTCATTCTGGAAGCAGTAATTGTAAGCAACAGTTTATTGGAAGATCATTCAGGTTTGAATGACAACAGAAAATGCAAGCCACAAATAAAGAAAAGCAGGAATTTGAGTGCCTGTTCTGCAGTGCCATGCAGAGGTTCCCTCAAAACACCAGTTTGCCCACAGCAAGGCCAATGTTGGGGCTGTGTGTTAGAAAGCACTTGCTCCTTCTTCACTGCTGCTTTACAGCACTGTTGTCTCAAAGCCGGTCAGGACAGAGAAAGCAGCTCATGTGCCAGGGTGAGGAGAAGGGCACATGTTACCCCAGTTAGCTCATTACCAAGAAACAGGTGATCTCCCCTGATCTGGAGCCTATCCTTCCAGCTGCCAGTACTTAAAGGAGATGCCCAGATGTTTTAATGTCCTTCACTGTGTAGCATCTAATGATATGCATTTGATTTATCCTTCATAGTGTTAGTACTGGGCAATGTTCCTGCATGCTGTGATGCTGCTACACCTGTGCAATGGTGATATCTTCACCTTTTGGATAAAGTTCTGCATCCATCCCTGGTCATAAGTAATTTAAATCTCCTGTATCTCACTTTCTCTAGCTCTCTCCTTACTCATCACATCAGCTGTAAGCTGCTTAGCTATCTAACACCTGACAAGATGTGATTTTTATCCCATCCCATTTATCAGCATACATGTGTTCTGAAGATACTGGCTTTCCCTTGCTTCCTTTGAATTGCCCCTCATGCATGAAATATTCTCTTCAGTCTGCTTTGGAGTTTCTTCTCTCCTCCATCAGGCTCCTCTGTAGAGGCTTCTGCCTTGGAGGAGCTGTACTGAGACCATGTCTGCTGGTCAGTTGGGGGTAAGTCTGTGGGAGTGACTGCAGAGGGAGATCTGAGCTGGTGAGAAGCTGTGTGTCACGTGCAATGCGTGACACCTGTGACACCGCAGAGTTCCACGGCAGTAAGCAGGTGATGCCCATTACTTCTCTGATCTCTCCTCTTTAGTTGATGTGCTTTACTTAGGCTTATGATACGTTTGTCTGGTACTATAAAATCTCCCGAGTGAGCGGGTTTGGGAGCGCTGGAAGCTGTATGGCCCTATGTGGCACTGCATGAAGCGAATACGCCATGACTCTCACTAGGGCAATACTGAGCAAAGATGTTTCCCAAGCAGTGTAACCTGTCTTGGCTAGAAACCCTGTGGTCAGTCTATCCAGTATTGAGGATGAGAAGGATCTGGTCTGGTTTTGGAGCTAAAATGATTTCTGCTTTACACGTGCAGATAACTATCTACACAAGGTACCTAGAACTCCGCGTTGCAAGAATTTGTTAGTATTTTCCAACTCTGTGGTGGAAAACATTCTCTAAATGTTCTTGACACCTAAATATCACCCAGTCTTTGGGGACTATCAGATACTGACTGTTTGCATATTGTTTGGACGATGTGCTACATAATAAAAAAACCTAAAAAAGTTATTGATATTCAATAGAATACACAAGGCAAGGCAGATGGATTTCTAAAGGGGTTGGACTGTACATATGTGCGTCTGTTTCTGCTGTCAGTAACTGTTTTATTTGTGCCACTTACCAAGTGGCCTCTAATAAAACATCTACTGACTAGCATTCATCCAGGGTGTTGGGTTTTTTCTTTTTTTTGTCTAGAGTGGTGGTTTTTTTTTTGTCAAAAGATGTAAAGCAAAACACTTTCCCAGCCAACCAAAATAATTTGGAAGGATGCCCTAATGACTCTACTGGGACCTATTGCCTTAAAGCAAGACTTTTTCTTGCTATCCTGTATATTTCTAAAAAAATAAAAAAAAAAAGGGGGGGGGGGGAGTGGGGAGAGAAGGAGAGTTGAAATCCTTCTCTCAAGTATTAATGATCTGTGAATTCTGTGATAAAACCTGTAACTTAAACATGAGAAAAGATCAATTAAGAGATGTGATAGAACAGCTAAAAAGTAAGGGGGGCTTAAAAAGTAAGGGGGGGCTTTTGTGAAGGGGATGGGATGCCAACAGCTTGTGCCTGCCCTTCAAAAGAGAAGTCTATGAGTTGTGCTGTTTGTGTGGCTCGTCTACAAACAGACTGTATATACAGACACCCATCAGTGTAGAATGGAGATGCTCTGATTTTTATTATTTTTTAATGAGGTTTTCAGTTCTGACAACTCTAGTTCTTATCTGCCTATTGTTATGATTTTCTTTGGGAAGCTGTGTTGGATGTGAAATGGCTTGCTGGCAGATTGCAGCTGACTTAAGGGGTTAGTTTGTGCAAAAAGAGGTGATGTACTCTGTTCATTCCATTGTCTTATGTGAATACTCATTGGGAGGAAATAGTTTTGCTGTAAATACCAGAATCTTGTGTTCTGTGGGGAGGGCAGGGTGAAAAGCAAGAAGGAAGCAAAAGCATATTATGCATGGGAGAGAATTATGTACACCTCCCTTTGGGATGTTCTGTATGTGCTCTACCTTTTAGGAAATGATGCTGTATCCTGACTAAAGGTGCCTTACCAGTGTGGTCTAGGTCAAAATGAAATAAAAGCAAACAAATAAAAATGGCAAATCATGCTCCTTGGACTCCTGAGTAGTCCATGGTAGGATAAAGAATTGCTTTTGTTGTCTGTAGTTACCTGCATCTGAGGCCTGCCATCTTTCTCTCATTTTGGTCTCGTGATCTTTTCTTCAGTGCAATCATGAGCTAAAGGTGTTGACTGAGGCTAGTAATTTCGGACACTTTTAGAACAAAGTGCAGTGAATTTGGCTAGCAGGAAGTGATTTAGCCTCCCATTTCAAAATAGTTAAATCCAATGCATTTTTAGAATGGGATTTCAAAAACAAAGCTGAAGCCTTAATGTTATTATATAGGAGTTTGGATTCTCATGGCTTTTTGTGCAGGACATTCAAGCCCATTAGAAATGGTACAAATACAGCACAGAGCTGGAACAGCTCTGCCATACTGGGTATCATTGTTTTCCAAGTTTTAGCCCACAGGAAAGTACAGGAATGCTGGTATAGGAAATATTTCAGTAAGTCACATTAAAAATGAAAGTATTTTCACTTGTTCATGTTTAGAAGATGTGGCTTCATACCAGCTCTCTATCTCCTCAGACAGCAGTGGCTTCACTGTCCTGCTGAAAGACTGCCAGATATTCTCAATCTCGGTTATCAAGTTAGTCCTACTAGGATAGAGAGGGAATTTTCTTGGTTTTGTAGAGAGGCAAAGCAAAGGCTTCTGAGTTGAAATTTGACTAAAATTACATTGCATAATTATAGAAGTGCTGTTTCACTTCATAGCTTTGTATCGGAGATATTTCAACCAATTCACAGAGAGTATTTAAACAGGAAAATACTTTGCAGAAAAATTCTTTGAAAATCTTGTCAAATATGTTATTTGGCAACTATTCTTAGAATACTGAAAGACCTGAAGGGAACCAAATATGCATAATGCATTGGGTTACTTGCATTTACTGACAAATACAGTTTTATAGAAAGAATTCAAATGTAATGTCAAACTACATTAAAGAAACATCATTAAGGTTGCAAAATTAAGCAATGAAACAAAAGGTTATCAGTGCAACCCTGATTCAGGCCCCTTGTGTGTCCACATTATGATACAGTCTTTAATTACATGATCATATACTATTTTTTTTTCCCTCCTGCCTCATTCAGTGAGCAGGATGAATAGCACTCACTAAATGAGCAGGTATTCAGTATTATGTTTCCCCCATTGTTCAGTGTGTGGTCCCATGCTTTATTTATGGCACACTATTCAAACTCTGCTCTGAAAAGAAAATCTAAATCTCCTCATGGGCTTTTTAACAGCAGTCACCACTGCAGTGTCTGAGAGCTTCACAAGCACTAATGATGACTTTATCTTCACAACAAGCCTGTGAGATGAAGCAGTGACAGCAACTCAGGGAAGCTGAAGCAAAAGAGATAAAGGTCAAAAGTTGTCTGCCAGCTTGGGGTGCTCAATTTAAGACCTTTATCATCTGATTCTTCAGTGCCAATATTGCACTCTGTTTAAGAGTAGTTTCTGTAAACAGAGTACCTATGCCTGTATCCCTGCCATTCTCTCAGTCTGATAGCATCATTGCCTTAGTTATGAGGCTGTCCTTTCTCTTCCTAGTCTGTTGGGTCTAATTTAGCATGGACCTCTCCACTGCTTTCTCAGATGAGCTTCAGTACTGGCACGTGTGGTAATTCTGTACAGCTGTGTATGTCACAGTTATGTGTAGGAAAAAATGGAGCACATTTGGTGAAAATGAGATTATGCAGTATTTTAAAGACTAAAATAGAGTGCTTTTGTTGAATTTATTCTATTTATAGTTCTTCAAAACTCATAGTCTGGCCAACTTGGATAGACTTTCATGGAGATAATATAGGGAGTACCTCTCCCTATGGCCTGCCTATTGAATTCCAAATGTTTAGCATCTCTAGGGCTTGGAAAAGAAACTGTAGCTGTTAAGAAGTTGATGGTGCGGTAGACGGTATTTGGCCTTTTTGGTCACATTGTGAGGTTTTTCTTTAAAAAGTTTGGGTTAGGTGAAGCTCCTGATAGAGAGAGGGGGAAATTACTCCTTTCCTAGAGAGCTAGTAAGTTTGCTCATCAAGAGTGATGAGCAAACAGTTCAAGAGATTGGAAGGCACAGACAAGGGGTTGGAGAATCATAGTGTCTCTCCCAGAGAGACTGGTAATTCCAAGAAGATCTGCCACCTTGGCCATTGGGATCAGGGGAAAACCTTCCCAGGATCTAGGTAGGGCTGGGCAGAGTTTTCTTCCACTCTGTCATTGAGTTACCTGCACCCATGCTCAGGCTGATATAATCCTTTACTGTGTTGATGTCGTGGGCAGGAGAGCAGATAATACAACTCATTTCTGTTCTGTTTTCTGATTTCTTTTTGAGTTTTTCTGTATTTAAGTGAAGTATTCCCAATTTTATTCTAATAAAAATCTGACTTTTGATCATTTTGGGAGAGCTCATGGTAGACAAAAATATCCAGACAGATCTCAAACCTGAGTGTCATGGAGGAAAATGCACGTGTGCTTTCTTTACTGTGCTGTTAGGAACGGCCGAAGTATTTTGGCTAAAGTTTGTATGTACTTCAAACCAGCTGGAGGTCAAGACCCTTTACAAAAATACTCAGTATTGTATACATCGGCTAACCTTAGGGGGAAAGAGAAAACAGGCTTTTATAATGGGAAGACAAGGAATCTTACTAATGCACAGAATTACCAACCTTACTGCAAAAGCTAGCATAAATGGCGATGACTATGTGGACTTCCAAGATGGCATGTTGATAGAGCAGATGACAGTCTTGCTAACATATTTCCAAATAATGGTTGTTAAAGATATAACAGAGGAAAAAAAAATAGTTGCAATGCCATCTGTAGGGTCCCATTCTGGACACTATTGACATTTGACAGGATTCTCTCAGATGCATCAAAGATATGAAAACATATACTATGTCACATTCTGTCACAGTTGCTAACGTAAGTTGTATATTTATGCACATTCTTTTTCATAAGTATAAATGCCCAGTTTGGCTCTACTAATTTGCTTTTTCACTTTGCTGTGGGTTATTTTTGGGGAGAGGTGGGTGAGGGTTGTTTTTTTTAGCATTGCTGAGTGAAGTTGGTGATAGGACACCTCTTTAGATTGCTATTGTAAAATACCATGTCATTCTGCATTTGTGCAGAAGTCTTGTTCACAGCTTTTCTCCATTGTCTGGAGACAAGTGCTAACCCAGGTAAGAAGACTTCATAATTCATGTTTTGGTGAAAATAAAACTACAGCTCTGTGTTCCTAAACTGTTAGAAATCTGTTTCCATATAGGGCTGCATCGATGGCACTTTGGAGAAGCGTAGAGAGAAGTGAGAGAAACACAAAGACGAGGAATTCTATAGTAAGTTTAGTTTGTAGCTGAATTGATGTATTCTTAAGATGTAGGAGTAGGCTGTCTACAAAATCTCTGCAAGTGTCTGGGAGCATACTGGAGTTCATAACGTTGTATCCTTGAAAGCAGGGACTCCTGCCTTGGCCGTCTTGTTCTATCCCGTGTGAAATACTGACTATGATGAATTCTCAGCTGTAGCATACAGATTTGCCCTCTCTGGAAAACAGTCTGCTTCCTTGAATATATGAACAGACAGGCTGGCAAACATAAGCCATTCTCCCTATCACACATAAAGCTGAAGCTACTGTTGAGCTGCATTTATGGATCCTCCAGTGTTTCTTACTGAATTCTTCTGATGCAGTGACTGCCAGTGAAGCCCATTGAGTCACAGCTGAACTGGCACAGTTGAACTGGTGCAAGGACAGCCAGAGTCTTCACTGACTAGTATTTATTTTTGAAATTGTTTTCTATCTGGTTGAAGCAAGCTTTTCTAGTGCTAATAACCACATCGAGTAACAGCAATTCAAATGCATTGAGATTAGCCAAACATTAGGGGTTAGATTTTTCAAAGAAAAAGGCTGATGTGGACTTTTTAATGTCGTAGTTACACTGCTTAGGTAAAAGTGCTCACAAAGCCCTTTAATGGTGGTGTGCTTGTTAAAAAATTCAGCCTGATTTAAGCCTTGCAGCTTTTTTTATACATGCTTCGTTAAATCCACTTGTACTTAGCTAATGCAGTATAATCACATAGCCGAGGGTTTAGCTGGCCCTGGCCCACAGATTTGTGTGTGTGTTTACGTCTTTCAGGGTGGACCTGCTGGGCCTCCTGTGCCTGTCTAGCTGTGTGCTTTGAAAAATCCAGCAAGGAATCCTCTCTTCAAAGCCAATAATAGCCAAGCAACTTGGGCAGGGGATTCCTCAAATTCCCCTTCTCCATCTGCTGACATGTTGCACAGTTTAACTTGCACGTTGCAGAAGCACCTGTTATAGCAGACAGTGAAAAGTCATTATAATCTGCCAGTTGCAGCCTACTGTTCCATCCTGCATCCCGATGACACATCCGAACAGGCTGTGTCGCAGTGGGCAGCGCGGTGGGCTGCCTGTCATGCTTTGCACAGGCAAAGCTGCTGCATCTTGCCAAGAATTACAGGGTTCAATGTATGATATTAGAAGCGTGTTACAACAAGCCAATGAAGCTTTTTGTAGTAAAATAAATGACCATCAAGAGATTTCATTTTTCAGAAAGTAGTTTGGGTGCTGTGTGATGTGTGCTCTGGCTGCTTTTCCAAGTGCTTTTGCATTTACTTAGTACCTCTTTGGCAAATGGGAAAAGAAAACAGTAGCAACTCATTTTGGTATTTGGAACAGGTCTTTGGGCTGTCTCCTCTCTGTGTACCCGTGCATTCACAAGCTGAGCAATTCCCTTGCAGCAGTGCTTGTGCAGCAGAGAAACTAGACAGTCCTTCTTACACTGGCCTGCTCCTGGCACAGCCAGTTTTTCTGTCAGTAGCATCTGGCAGCAGGATGGTCAACCTTAAGTGTTTAATACCTTAGAAGCAGGACCTTTGTCATGGTATCTATCCAGAGTTCTGGAGGTGAGTCTCTTTTGGCCCAGTCATACTCTTCCCAGGCTTGTCCCGTAGTTCTCAGACCCAGGCATTTTCCAGCTTGCCTAACTTGTATTTCTTCTTTGGGAAGAAAAAATGTCCAACTGTCCTTTATCAGCTACTGAAGTCCCTCTGTAGTGTAAAGGCTATCCCTTTTCTCACTGGGATGTGGGGGATTTTGGTAGCACTTTGATTTTTTAACACCCCTCTCTGAGGGATTCTCATGTAGCCACAAATGCAAAACAGTTCTTGCACCCAGCTCAGTGTTAGTTAGTGCTGGTACAGTTAAGAAATTGGTGACTGGTAAGGAAGAGTCTTCTTTGATAGAATCAACCTTCAACATTAGGTGGCTGGATAACAAATAGTAGAGCAGGACTCTTCCCTTCAAAATGTTGCTGCCTGCCCCATAAACAATAAAATCAGAAACCTCTTTGAGTTGTGCAAGACTAACAGCAGCGTTAGCAAATCAATGACTGCGCTAGTAGCAGCAGCAGAGAAGGCTAATGTACTGTGACTTGGTAGGAATTTGTCTCCTGAAATGCAACAAGATATCTTTTAGTAGGTAATTGAATATCTTTGGCTTGACTGAAGAAGGCTTTCTCCCATGGTTCTGCAGCAGGACCTCTCTGCACCCTCCTTTAGCAGTGGAGGTGGCTCTGGGGGTGGTGGCGGGACTGGAACAGAGCGAAGACACAGTGGTGCTGAGTAGCCTCCTCTGAACCTTCTCAGCAATTGCTCGATTTCTGGCTGTAGCCTTAGTCCTTGTGTTTATATCTTTTATTCTGAGGTTCCCCAGAGTCTAAAAATGTGTGTAAGTCAACGAAGGGTGCAAAGTGTTTTAAGTGTGTATTTGCATGGTGTTTCAGAACTTTCTTTAAGAATAAAATTTATTTTTTTTGTATTCAGAAGGTGGCTCCAAATGGTCTCTGTCAAAGACAATGTTTTCTATCAAATGTTTGTTGGAGTTTTTTAAGATTTATGAAAAGAGCAGATTTCTGTAGGAACCATACTGGGACAGCTCTTCATAAACCTTGTGAAATAACTTCTTTTATTAGCTTTTGAGTTTCTCCTGCTGGGATTATAGTGGGTTAAACAATTTTAAAATGCTATTTTTTTTTAATGTAATTGAGAATCATTAATAGGAAATTAGTATAAGAGGTTGCTGCTATGTTTTGCTCCGAACACTTGGGCAACAAGATAAAGGAAAATGAGTTTCTTGTATCTTGCCTACTGGATGGCTGGCACTTGGTCTGGGACAGCTGTCTCTGCATTTTGCGTAGAGATGATTTCATTTGTGTGGGATAAATTTTGTTTACCTGCTAACTTCTATGGTGGCGGAACAAGATGTAGAAGGAAGCTGATATATTTGAGAGCTGGAATGTTGGAGCAGAGTGTTATTCTGGTGAGAGGTGAAGGTGCATGGTTGTCAGGAGTACACGTGAACCATGTCTGGTGTCCTCTACTTGTGAGCTGGGACCATGGCTTCTGCAGTATCAAGTTGGGGGACATGGAAGCTCCCTTTCAAGCTATGCGCTTCAGGGTCCCTCTTCACAGAAACCAGGTGTCCCTGCAGGTGGGGTGGAGGAACTGAACATCTAGGTTTTGCTTTAAACTGGAGGTTAGACAAGATGTCTCGTTGTTCCAGACTTTGGCTGATCAAATACCACTTCCAGTGTCTTGAGTTACACGTTGCTATAGACACCTGAAATGTGTCTCCTTCTTCTAGGGGATGGAACCATAAAGCTTAGAAGTGGTAGCATCACTCAGTCTCTACCTTACTGGAAGGGTGTGCTGCCTCAAGGAGGATTTTCTTTGTGCAATCTGCTCCTCGCTGAACATGTATGTTTTCTGTGATTGTATTCTGGGTCACTGCCTACTGATTGTAAGGAAGGATGACGCTGGGTCAGTCAGTGTTCTACTTTTCTCTGTTGCAGTTATAACTTCATTTTGCTCATGTTAGTTACTGTATATCATTGGGGTTTTTTTCAGTTAGATATTTAGTAATTTTTTTTT
>KZ506035.1:410526-424687 GCA_002844005.1 Limosa lapponica baueri
AAAAAAAAAAATGTCCGGTATGATTAATTTGCATTTAGTGATGAAAAAAAGCTTAAACTGAGCTGTCTACAAGGCTTTTTTCATCTTCATTTTAACACTTTAATCTTTCACTATGTTTTAAACATAGAATAAGTTGTATTTCATTTTCTTGGTGTAGTCTTAGCTTGAACTTAGTTGTTTATAGATATATTAGAAATTTCAGGGAAATTTGAGGGCAAGTATAGTATCCCAATCAGAGCTGGAAGCTGTTCCACATGTAGTTATCACTTTGCCTGCAGGGACTTCAACAAGTTGCTCAGTCTGGGCCCTGATGTGCTTGAAGTCCATGCTCTGGGGCACTATTCGGTTGCCACACTGGGGTTGCCAACTGAGTTGGATCTGTAAGTTTTGGGCAGTGGTGTTCCAAGACACTCCAGTTTAAGTCACTGTCATTTGGCAGTTGTCAGCTATTTCTAACCTACGAATTGTGTGATAAAAATCTGACTACTTCAGTGATCCTGGAGCTTCTCATCAGTTTTCATAATGTAGAAGTGGCCAGAATCATCTAATCAGACAAAGATTCCTCAGACAAAGACTCCTCAGATCGTTGCAGTGTTGGATTTAGGAATTGGCGAGGTCGTTTTCCTGAACTTCCTCTCCAAGCATTGCTTAGAAAATAGTTGTTTAAAAAGCCCCAGGAAAGTGATGCCTGGTATGGGCTGTGTGTGTACATGTTTGCTTGTAAAACTGTGTTCTCTGTTTTCCTGGCTTCTGAGACTTCTGGATATGACTCTTCTCATCTTCAGTCTCTGTGGCATCTCTGAGTTTAAGTACCACCTTGCCAATGAGCATTGATCCTGGCTACTCTTACAGGACTTTGACTTCAGCAGTTGTAATAAATGATGCTGTTTCCCAACATGTGAGAAAAGAAAGCAAGCTATGGAGTGTCCTTCCCTGGGTCCTTGTCCATACTTTATGTCCTTGCCCTCAAGAGCAATAAAGCTGGGCTCTGCCAGAACATGCTTCTTATGAAAATCATTCTTTGATCAGATCTCCCCATCGGGTTCGAGGACTGGAGTGAAATTCCTGATTCCAACGAGATGTCATGAGAGAGATGGGGAAGAAAGAGCGCTTTCCCTTCTCTGGATCTTGGACCTTCATGCTCTGCATGAAGCACAAAACCTGAGCATAGGCTAGCAACTTTCTGTCGTCTTTGTGTAATTTCCATAGAAATAAAATCCAAGTGCAGGGACTGTGTAAGAGCCGTGATGTGCTCCAACAGATCTAGATCTGGCCTATAACACCAAGTCAGTAAAGCAAGCTAAGTATATCAATGCAGTGTGGTTTGTGTGTTGCCCTGAAAACCTTTAGGCAAATTTAGGTGTTGGTGCTTGTTTTACTACAGACACTAGTACCTGCGAATCAGTCTCTTTGCTGAGCTCTCTGATAGAGTGATAGACCTTCATGCCTTTGAAGGGAGCTTTCTGTGGCAATGGCTTGGTTAAGGTACTGATGTTCTCTTGCATTGATTCATGGATAGCTCTAGTGACCAAGCCTATTCCCTCAGCTTCAATAAGTATGTGGTTTTTTCCAGGTCAATTCAGAATTAGGGTACGGGTCAAGCCAGTCAATTAGATCCATATAGGTAGGCACACTGGTTGGCGTCAGCAGCTTTGTTGGCTTACTTGGTTAATTTTCAGTACCAGGAACACAAAGCGCTTTGAGTCTGCTGGTGAATGGCTTTCTAATAAAATTTGCTTGTGGTATTTCAAGACATTTGGCTGAAAACTATATGAAGAGCCTTCTTTGCTACACTGAATTCTTCTTTCCAATAAATCTTCCAAAGAGTATAATCACTGTGGATCTGGGATAAAAAAGCTGAGGTCTCAGCTTTCAGTTCCACTGTAGAAATGTTTGCAAAAGGCATTGGAGTAACTGGAGTAACTCAGTGCAACAACTGGCAATGCCAATTCCAGGAATGACCACTGTAGGGTTCTTTAACTAGCTTCTACTGCATGTGAGTTATTCACCAGCTTACAGTTATGAATAAAATACATGCCTTGGGAAATCCAGCTGGTATGTGTCCTTTTTATGCTGTCTCCTGTCCTCTCCCCCCAGTGTTAAGTCTACATTCATGTTTTCTGCATTTCCAGGCTAGAACAAGTTTCTGATTTAGTCATAAGATTCCAGGGAATATCTGCTACACCGAAGCCCATTCAGAAAGAAATACAGCAGTGCTTATTCAGCTTTTCAGTTACAATTGTGTGTTTTCGAAGTAGGGATTTTCTGTATTTGCTTGCTGTATGTTACAGAGCACACTTCACATAAGCTGCCTGTGCTCTTTCACTATAATGGTAGGGGCACTAAAAGGAGATGTGAAGCTTTTGGGTGTTAATGCCTTGTAAATTTACTCCCATCCTCAATGCATAGTGTATTTTGGAAATCTTTTTTTGTAATCAGTTAAAATACTACTAATTATCTTAAAATGTTGTATGAAACATAACGCTTACTTAAAACAAACACTCGCACAAAACCATAACCCCCCCAGTGTTAAGTTGAAAGAAAAAGTACACCGCTATACCACCCCACCCACTCCTGTGCCCTGTTCAGTACAGTTAGGAGCTGGAGAAGCTGTCTCTGCCTTTCATATGTTCTTGGCTTGAAAAGCCCCTGGTCTGCCACTGGACCTTTACTGATCACCAAATTTGACTGAAATCTTTTGGTTACTTGTTTATGTTGTAAAGGATCAGTATTTAGATCATTGAACAATTTTCCACCACATTTAAGGGATTTAATTGTTATAGAAAGAGAAAAAGCAGCATGTTAACCTCTTCATGAAGCATGTAATCCTGGTTTCTTTTCTTCCTCCCCAACAAGAAATATGGCTGATTTATTTAATAAAACATTCAGCGGCTTTTACAAATCTCAATATCGATAGAGTCTAAACAGATGCTGGTTCTGTTATTGTGTCTGCTGCTACATTCATTTGGCTCTGCAGGAGTCAGATATGAAGGAGTTGCAACAGCCGGAAAACAAATTTAGCCCTTCGTTATGCTTTTGAGTCTTGGTGAAAGATCTCGGGTGATCCAAGTTCTAGGAGTGGGCCTTGTAAGCACTAATAATCATACTTATAATAAAGATACTAATGATCTAATCAACAGACAGACATGCTCAAATTCAGTATCATACTAGAGGCTTTGTCATGTGATGTAATGCCTGGCAGTACATTTCTATGCAGCCTTTTGTCTCAAAGGATTGCGAAGTGCAGGGCAAAACCTAGAGTGTTGTGAAGAACTAATGACCTGGCAAGAGACCTCTCAAGGGTATCTTTCTCAAAGATTTTACCAGGAAATGGAAGTCCTTTTGGCAATCATGTCTGTGTAATTGCCATTCTGGACTAGCTCAAGTACACTAGGGAGCAGTAGCATCAGTAGTCTATGGATCTGCAAGAGCATCCCTGCTTTCTGTCCTTCCTGTGTTGGGCTCTGCTGGCCATCTAAATCTCTGCTTATGTTGGCCAGTGGAGAACTACAGCCACCATGTTCATTGAAGGGCTTAAATTGGTCATCTGCTGGGTGACTACTCTGGGATGGACCACAGAAAAAGTGGGGAAGAAAGTCCAAAGCAAATTTCAAAGAAACATTTCCTCATCCTTTGCCCATTTTGAATTGGGCTTTAGGCTTCTCATGTGCTTTTTATATTAAACATAGTAAGGACTTTATAAATATTGGAATAATGGTGGAGAAGCAGCTCTTCATTATTAAGGGGTCCAATATTATTGCAATGTGTCCTTTACGTATTGTCTAACATAGGACAACAGTTCAGTGGCAGGCTTTTGTAGTGGAAAAGAGAAACTTGAATGATCAGCAATATTTTTTTTTCTTAAAATGTTTTCCTCTTCTTAGTATCCATAGAGAGAGCTTTTTTCAATCAAATATTACCGACAGCAAAAACATTATCTAGTGTATAGACAGATGGCAGGACGATAATTGTTTAGAGGGACAGATGGTAGTTCCTTGTACCCACTTTCTAGTTTCAGTGTTTTTAAAGCTCAGCAGTTGCATTGTGCAGCATTCGTGGTGTCATAAAATACCAACCACTTTAAATAACTCTGAACCAGGCTTTCAAGTGATTTGTTTAAAAGGAGCCAGTCCTATTTAAAACATGATCAGCTGAGGATGCCTAGATATTTGACAAAGCAGATTGTAATTTAGAGAAATAGTGCCTAACTTGAAGTTTATATTCCCAGTAGATGTGGAACCCTTCTGCCTCCTTTCTGTTGGAAATAAGAAAGCTGAAATTACAGAGGAGGAATGTTCCTTTTTTAAAAAAAGAAAAAAAAAAATCTAAGGAGAGGGCACCATAGGAGTAAAAATAATGTATGAGTTGGAGTGAGCTGCCACAGATATTGTAGAGACGTGCCTGGAATTCCAAGTTAGTTTCTCCCACGGACTATGGTAAATGTGATGAGATCCACAACATAAAGAATCTTCTACAGAAATGGCTTACAATGAAAAAACAAATATTTAGTTTCTCTGGAATCTGAGGATTACATGAGATACTTTTATCTTTCTCTACAAAAACAAAGAGGTCTTCTCAGAAGTAACTTTGTGCAATGCATGGGGATGCTTCAAGCTGAATCCTGCGTGGTTTAACAAACCTTTTGCTTGTTGAAATCTTCTGGTGTGCTTCTTCCTCTGCCCTTGCCCCCTTTTTCCTGCATCTCATTCTCAGTAACCTTAGCAAAAGGAAAGAAGATACGGCTGTTCAACAGGATTGCTTTCCAAAGTTAGGCTGATTGGGGCAGCTTTCACTATGACCCATGAAGCCCTCATCTCACAGGGGATCAAGGGTCTACATCATCAGATTATGTTTTCTTGTGGGCTTCTCTGAGCCTCCACATAGTTCCATTTTATAGAGTATGTTGAAATATTTGCAGGCTTTCTGGGATGGAAGCTTTCATTGGAGGTGAACTACATAGTTTCTTGTCTTTGCTCTGATACTTATTGTTTGTATATATATCACTTATCATATATGAAAGTTCCACTGAAATAGGTACATGTAACTGGAAGACTAAAAAGTTATTAATACAGTAATTTTCAGTATAGCAATAGCCATAGGTGAGGTGGCTGCATTCCCAGTAATGATCACATGGCTTCAGGGGTGGTGCTCTGCTTGGATGGGGAAAAAAATTAAAGACCTGTACTTTTGGTACTCAACTGTCAGGATGCAATGCTCCAAGAAACTGTTCAGTCCAAGATAGTTAACGAAAATGTGAATAGATATAAGCTGCTGAAATCATAGCTTCAATATTTTTTAAAAAAACCCTTTGTTTTACATTCTCTTTACATACTCTTACCTTCTTTGTCAGCCACCAATTAAATAATTTAAAATTTTTATTTTTGCCTAGACATTCTCCATTAAATTAACATGTATGGAAATGCATGAAAACTGAACTTTCAGCCAGTGAGCGCAGACCTCTCTGGTTGTGACTCATGGCTATCCAATGTGGGAAATGAGAAACATGCCATGCAACATGAGGTGAACCAGACAGCCCAACTTATTTTTTGGGTGTTTTTTTGTTTGGTCTGGTGGTGGGGTTGTTGGTTTTGTGGGTTTTTGTTGTTTTGTTGTTTTGTTTTGTTTTGTTTTTTTATCTTACATAATCACAATGAACTGCTTGTGAGCAATCTGGAATCTCAGAATTATTTGAAAAAAATATTTTGTAAATAATTCCAAATAAGGAGCATGTGTGAAAAATGCCAAGTGTTCTTGGACAATTCGCAAACAGGAGGAGGCTAAATTCATTAAGTAATGATTCACTACATTCAGTTTTTCTTCTGAGCTTGGAGCCTGCTGGAGCTGAAAATCAGTTTTGATGTTTTTTATTAAACTTTTTTTTTCTTGTTTTCCATACTGTAGTCATGTTGTTTGAGTCATTAGTGTGAAAATAAATCTGGGGGCAATAAGGGTGTTTAAAGGTTTCAGTTAGCCTCTTTAGAAGCATCGCTGTCTGCATGAACACACATGCAACACCCTACAACTGTTAAGAGGCTCAATTGTGTGGAATTTTCCTTTTTAAAATTGTACTATTCTGATCAACATGAATCTTGCACATCTGGGTGTTTGTATACATGATCGTACTAACTGAAGGTGGGGTTTTTTAATTTTCTTTTTTTTTTTTTAAGGGGGACTGTTGAATTTAGTATCTTGTATAACTTTGCTATCAATTATTGTGGGGGTCAAGCTTCCCCTTCTTCTAACTTTGGTGGGCAGAAAGTGGTGCCAGTGCTGAGCAGTGACTCTGTGCCACTTTGCAGTCAGTAGGCTGAGTCTGTATCTGTTTTATGCATCGATGTAACTGGCAAGTTCAACCGGAGAGTGCTTGGGCTGTCCAACATCAGTCACGTAGCTGAGGCTCTCCAGTGGTCTTGTCCTTCATTTCCACTGCTCCAGTTAGCTTAATGCTTTTCCTTAACTGCTTCTGAACTCTTTCATGATAGCAGATATATAGCCAGTGTCATCCGACAGATTTTTAGGCATCTCTGTTGTAAACATGTAAGTATTCATTTAATGCTTGAATTGCTTTACCATCCTCTGTGGCTGTATTTCTCATTCCTTTCTGAAATGATCTTTCTTCATCCTTGGCTGAGTCCCCTTCTATGCTTTGAGAAAAGGCTTCTTGATATCTAACGCTGCCAGCTATACTTCTTCCAAATTTGTTTCATATTCTTTCCTGATTCACGTATCTTTTTTGTGAACTGTTTCTTCTGGCTCTGTGTTGTCTTGATTCACTTTTTTGTATGGCATGTTTATTTTAAACTTGGTTGGAACTTGCAGGTCTTCATAAAAGCTTAAAAAGATTTCTTGAAAAATTAAAAGTGGCTGCATAGGTTGGTTGCTCCCCTGGCCTAGTGAGGAGATCTGAGCTGAAAATACCTCAGCTACCTCTGGTGTCTAAGGCTTCTTCCTGCTGTATCTTTCCTGAATGGCAACATAACCACCAACAACAAAAAAAATTGATTTCTTTGGCAGTTGGCATGTATTTCCTTGCAGTGATGTAGCAGAGCCATGCAACTTGCAGCGTTGATTGGGGAAGGTGGCAGGCGTTACGTTGAAGAGCCTGGGCTGTGATTGGGTTGGTCAGTGCTGGCATGTCTGTCTGACCTGTCACAGCTTCATCCTGGTCCTGAAGGTGGGAGCTGGGCTATGGGGATCCTTCCTGATGACAGCATGTTTGATGTGCTCTTTTTAGTGGCCTTGCTGTGACCCACCCAGAAGTAGAAAGATTCTTGTTTGTGTGCAAAACCATTAGTTTTTCATAGCAGCAGAGTTGTGGAGGGGTTGTCGCAATGACTCTGAATCTTTATGACAGGAAGATATGAGACAAAATAAGATGGTGATAAAGTTCAAAAACTTCTATGAGTAGGAAAACCTGGTCTCATGTTTTGAACTCAATGATGAAACCGTACCCTTCACAGAGGCTGAATAAGAAAACATATATGACTATCTCCTTGTTCATAGGGATAGTACTATTTATCAGGCTATGCAGAAATCTATTGCACACTTATAAAGCTATTTCTAAATTAAAAAAAAATACAAATCTACTTTTTCCCTACAAACTTCCCCATTCCCTCTGCCTAAACCAGCTACCTACAACAAGGTAGTGATTTCTGTTAGCTTTCAAAAGTTACATGAAGTGTACTTCAAAAATAAGTTGAGTGTCTGTTAGATTATCAAAAAATTTTTGCTGCTTCGTGAGCCTTTGATTTATATTTTTTCTCCCCCCCTTCCCCTTCCTACCATTAATCTATACCACTTTAGAACAAATGTTTGTGTTAATTGTGCCAACTTTTGAATTAGCAATAGACGAATCTCTAGCAGCTTAAAAATTTGCTTAAGTAAAGAACCAATGAATCACATGTTCCTCTAGGGTTTTTTGAAAATAAACAACAATTTTTTTTTCCAGTGTGAAATAGGGTATTTCTCTTTTAAAGACAGGCTTTCTGCTTGAGGCTGGAGACAGACATAACTTTTCTAATGACAAAACAGTTTTTTAGATTTCTAAAAACATAGATTTCTGGGCTTGAAGGAATCATATTTTTAATGACTTGGAGAAAGGATGCCCTGCTAGTATTTTGCTTTACTTTGCTTTACTTTGGATTGACTTGAGTTTGAAGGTGGAATCAGGCCAACAACAGCAAAGGAACTGGTATCTGGTAAACTGTTGTTGTCTCCTCAGCGTGTTCAGTGTTGTGCTGTCCTCCTTGTGCTGCTGTAATTTGATGGCACGAATGATTAATCTTTCTTTCTAGCAGGGCACCTCAAAAACTAAAACAAGTGTGGAGTGTGGAATTGGATCACTTCAAGAGATTTTCTAGGCCTTATATGAACTGAATGTTCTCTGTGTGCCAGGTTGTGGGGTTTTTTGTCCTAGCACTGCATTAGTCACATCACTTGGCAATAGAATATTTATTAAACAGACTATTTTTGTCAATTATCTGTCTGTTTTTACATGTGTCATAAAACCTAGTGACTTTTCTGCTGCATGTTGAGATGAAACAAGTGGCGTTCAGGTGAATGGAAACTCTCCTGCTTCTGTTCCTAATGGAAGACATGGAATGAGGCTTGTACTGAAAGCCACAACAGTCAATGATTGTTAGTTGCATCACTAAAGTCAATACAATTTTTCTCTTTTGAGCTCAAGATAAGTGTACTCTACTATGAGCAAAATGTAGTCGTCTTTGGCTAGGAGAGCTCAGGTTACTAAGTCAAGGCATGTGTGTTGGTGAAAACCTCTTTAAAGGCAGAGATCCTCTTGCAAAGTGATAAATTACTCAAAGTCCTTATTTTTTTTTTTAAATTTTGTGCTTGGCT
Organism: Limosa lapponica baueri; assembly: GCA_002844005.1. Lineage (NCBI taxonomy): Eukaryota > Metazoa > Chordata > Aves > Charadriiformes > Scolopacidae > Limosa > Limosa lapponica. The sequence goes on from KZ506035.1 coordinate 419,383, forward strand.
AACCATCTGGCATTTTTAAAGCTTTTACATAACAGCTTTTTTTGGGGTAGTGACATTTATTCCACTTCTGCTTTGTTGCTTCTTGGCCATTATGTAATTATGTTCAGCACAGGTTCTGGCCACACAACCAGGTAAGAAAGTGAGTTAGCTCAGTAAGTCAACTGTATTAATACAGACTTGAGAGCTGAAACTTTGTTTTATGTTAGCTATTAAACCAGCGTGGTAGGCCAGGGATGAAGTGCTTAGTTATCTTGGCATGGGAGAGTTCAACCAGCAAGCATTTGAACTTTTGCTGGTAACCGGAAGCTATGAGTAACCAGAAAATGCTCATCATAAACTAAACACTGCATTATCTTAAAATCTAAACTAAGTTGTGGGTAAAAGTGAAAGTTTATAGCAGAAATTCAGAAGATGACAGCAACAGAAAAATAAATAAATGGGAGAGAAAGCGAAGTTACTCAAATTCCAAACTGCACGTATAATAGCTAACACTCTAGACATGGTGTTAAATATAGAGGAGGTGGATGGAACAACAACAGTCATTCAGAAGAACATGTTCTGTGCTAACCACAGTGATGGAGGTTGTGAAAGGACAGCCTGAGGCATGGACAGAGTCCTTGTGGGAGAATGCATCACTGCCAGGAGCCTCCAGCCTGGTGAGTCTGGACCCTCGGGAGGAGCTCTGGGGTTGTCTCCACATAGAGCTACTTCCAGAAGAGACTGCCCGGTGGGTAGACCCAAGCCCGCTTGAAGCAAGAAAGTTTAGAGTGAGAATAGAAAGCAAGGAGGAAAGAGAGCAGATGCTGTTTGGAGAATCAGGGAAGGATTTTCTGGATCAGCTACATCCTGGTGGATGTCTTTCTAGTGGATAGGCGCAGCAGGGTCTCACACAGCTGGAGGTATGTGATAAACTGTTATTTCAGCACAATTTCCACTGCACATAGTCATGATTGAATGGGGAAGGGTCCATTCATTCTCCTTCCTCTGCCACAGATTCAATGAGCCATGATTTTTGAGTTATTCTTTCTTTACAGCTGGATGAAATTGCAGAAGGCTGAGATAAAATAGTACCGTAAGAGCAGATCCAACTTTGTTCTCATTAGTTCTCACCTTTCTAAATGTTTTCCTTTGCTCTTCAGCAACAGCGATGTGACATAAAATATTTGAGTTAGCTTAGCTGCTGGTAAAAGGTATCATTTCAGTATTGTTATTTTGCTACAGTCACTTCTTTGAGTCAGAAAGCGTTGGCCATTAATGCAGGATGACTTTGATACTAATCCTCTACTTCTGTTGTGTGGTAAGGTATGGTGCTGCTTGTACTATGAAACAGTGAGGAGTCTGAGCTCACGTGTTTCATTCCTGTAAACATTTTCTGCTTTTGATGAAGAGGTAAAGGCACTCTTCGCTCTCTGCAAGAAGCGAAGAAAGACTTTTAGAGACTGAATGTTTTGGAAATCATTAAGAGGCAGCCCCTGGGGGCTGAGATCTCAGGCTTTATTGAATGAGACTGAAACTATGAGTATTCTCTTCTGGTGTGTAGCTTCTTTAGATAACCCCGATAATAGTCTGATGAGTGGGAGGCAGTCTAGCTTGATCAGTACAGTGAACTTTGAGTGTGACCTGTATGTGGGGCTGCCGTCTTGGGTCACGCAGCTCTTGCTGCGTGAAGAGAGTGAACAGAGACTGAAGCTTGGAAAGTTTATGCTCTTCTTACCAGACCAGAGTTTCACAAGGGTCAGCAGCATCTCTGCTGCCTCTGCCCGGTCTGAAAAGCCAGGCTGGTTGTTATGCCTCTTCAGTGCTTGCTCAGGCTGATCTGGATTTAGATCTTATTTAGTAGCTATTTTATTCCAGCCAACTTTTCCTGGCTAGGCATGGCAACTGACAGTGAGTCACTGAAGAATTCTTTTCCCGACTAACATTCTCTTTCCAGTGATTAATCAGTTCTCTGACTCTCATTTTATGTTGGAATGTAACTTCAAGTGTCTCCTCTCTTGTTTAAGAGGAGGAAAACTCATCACATAAACAATACACAGTTCTGTTTGCTTGAGTGTATAACCATTAAAAGAAACACAACTAAGCTCTGTGAGACTAGGGGCAGCAGAAAGTTAATCACTATTTCCTCATGCTTTGTGTATCTGTCTCTTCTGGTACTCATTAAAAAAGGACATCAGTCCCCCGCTAAGTACCACACCAGATGCTGCTTATTCTGAATGAGAACTGAAGGAACCATCATGAAGGGAAAATTCACATCATTTAAGTGTGCAATGAAAGCCATTTGCAGTCATGTAGAGAAATACTGTTTTAGAATTGCTATTAGTGAATTTTCGCAGGGATGCAGAATATGATGGTGACCTCCAAACATGAATAGGTTTGTTTTCCAGAAGGTAAGGAATGAATAGCTTAGAGTAGAATAATCTAATTTAAACTGGTGCTAAATGATGAGTCACTCCCTATCTTCTCTTTGCTTGAGAAGGTTAAGCTCCATGCAGTGTTGTTAAATCATTTTGACCCAAGTGCTCTATGAGTCTCAAGAAAATACTCCACTCAAAATCATCACCTTTAAAAATTGCTACCTTCTAATGTTATCCCTTTTTGCTTTCACCTCTGACTATACCAGCTTCTGACTATTTGCCTGGATATATTCTGAGTTTAAGGGAAAGACATACAAAATGCTGTATATCTAAAGATCAGGTTCGTGTATAAATTTTAGCTTAGGTATGTCTAAGGTGAATTTCCCTCTGAAGAAGCCCGTTTCTCCCTCTTGATTATAAAGACAGCCTACGGTGACTAGCTTATACATAGGCAACAAATTTCCTTACACTTATATTAAAGGACGTGAATCCTGCCCAAAGAGACTGACAGTTTGGAGTGTAGACTGAAGGCAGAGTTTCCATGGAATAATCTAATGTTTTGATCAGCTGACATGCAGGGTTCCCCTAATACCAAATTGAAACAGAAATTAAGACTTATGTCTGTTTAAAATATATCTTACTGAAAGCACTATAAATCTATTTCAGTGAGTAGAAATACATCTCTTTTCCTGATGGAGCTTCTGTTCTGGAGGGTTTGTGCAGTGCTCAGCGTGATGGCACTTTTGTGGATTTGGGTCTATGCATTCATTGTGCACCTTTGCTGAACCCTGCAACAATAAGCCCTGTAGTGAATGTATGGCCCCAAACCCCTTTCTAAATTAAGGAAAGCTTTCTCAGCTGGTGCATTATTTTTTGTTTCCTTCAAGCATTCTGGTAATTCTGTAATTATAAACTCAAGAAAAATTGGAGACCTATTTGTACTCTTGTTCAGAAAATTTGCTGCAGAGTAGTGCTGTAGAACATAAATGATGAGTGATAGCTTTATTATAAAGTGGTGGGGTTTTTTTTTTGTTTGGTTGAATTTTGGTTTTTTTAGACATCTAACATATTTGTCCAACACTAAAAAGTCCCTGTGAAATATATAGGCACAGATAATATTGGATTTCTCAAGCTAGCCTGAGTGCTAGAAAGACTTGCGTCTATCTAATGGAGCATTCTAAGCCACTGGTATAGAAGAAAGTGTGACAAAATGTCTGTAGATCTGAAGACTACTGCAACAAACAGTGGAGGAACACTGACCATAATGGGTTTCTGCCAGTCAGTATAGATTTGCCAGATTGCTATATAGTATATTTAAAGCTAGAAGTTCTCCTCCTCCTTCCCCAGTGAGCCTAGGAAATAAATTCAGTTTAAGCAAACAAACATTTCCCTGCTGAGAAATCTGTGCAGTGGCTGTCAGAAAGGACATTTTAATTTATTGGTTACTGAGAAGTTGGCTGGCTCTAGCACACTAACAAAGTGTTCTCTACTGCAGTTGCTCACCAAACAAAGTACACTCAAATCATCTTCAGTGCTGCTGGTAGTGTTTTTATTGTTCTGGCTTCTGTGAGAGCAGTCAGTTCTGTGTAGTTTCTGTTTTGTCTTTTTTCTTTGATGAAAGTGGAAATTTTCCCAGTCTATATGTCTGTGTGTCTGATTTATAATTCTGAAGATAAGATTGGCCAATGAAGCTACTGCAGAACTACATTTAGTTATGGAATGTGGTATACTCTTTCTCATTATTTCTGTAAAACAGGCAACGCTGATTAGATCTAAAATTTTGCCTCTGGATAACAGGAGGCCACACAGCTGTGTGCTAGTTGATAGAGGCGTTCTGTGACATGTCTGCAGAGCACACTCATGACTGGCTGAGGGGGTGCTGGAGCAGGGGCCGTGCGACCCTGGGTAGAGGACAGTCAGCAGCACTCTGTAGGATTTGCTCTACCATCCTCTTCTCTGTCATCCTTGTCTGCTGCACTTTTTTCTGTTTCTCAGTAAATCCCTTGATTTTCGGTTGTGATCCCTTTGCCAAAAAGGGGAAAACTTACTGTAGAATTGGTAGCGCATTGTGATGCACTAGATGAAACTACTAGTTTCATGGATATTTTATTTGATCTCTCTAGAGCTGTATGTTATGCCCCCTTTATGATATTAAAAGGTTAAGAGGAAAACTAAGACTATGTCAGTGTTGGAAAACCTCTGGAGAGACATCATCCAATTAGTGCAGACTCTCTAGTAACTGTTGCTTTATAAAATAGCACTGCTTTGAAAATACTGTCCTTTGTAAATGAAGGAGACTGAAGGGTAAGAGAAGAGGAGGTCCATGCAGATACGCCTGTCCTTCTCTCTGCTGTCTGACTCTCCGTGTAGGATTAATTATTTATGGCTGATTTTATTTCTAGGTTGGGCTGAAGAAACTAGTGGCCTTCTCCTTGGCTTTCCAAGATGTACAAGGGGCAAGGGCATGCTGCTTGCAGGCAAAAAATGGCTCCTGATCCTTCTCAGGGAAGTTCCCAGCATCTTCTGTTTTGTCTCAAATTCAGAACAAATGGGCTTGGGGTCTTTCAGTGTTTTTTGATGTTACATTGTGACTTAGTCTCACTCCATCTCTGGAGATTCAGAAGCTTCCAAACCTTACCACTCTGGATGCCAAGCCTTGCTCTGTCTATGTGAGCCTTGCACATTTGGCCTCCATCTCGAATTCTGTTGCTATACCACTGGGAACTTGGGAGGTTATTTTGTCTATGTGCTTGCAGTGTGGAAACCCTGGTCTGATGCCCCTTTGCTTGCCGCAGACAAGCGAGAAGGAGGTTAGCAAAGAAGGAGCAAACAATTGGTATTTAGTTGGCTTTTGTAATTTAACCCTTTCACCCTGCTTCCCTATTTGCATCATTACCAAAACCAGGCAAAGCTTTTAGTACAGACAACTCTCTAACTTAAAAGCCAAACCT